>JAAGNO010016192.1:19441-33833 GCA_033439905.1 Ceryle rudis | reverse complement strand
CTCTGTACTCAGCACTGGTTCAGTTTTGGGCCCCTCACTAGAAGAGGGACATTGTCCTGTTGGAATGTGCCCAAAGGGCAATGAAGCTGGTGAAGGGTTTGGAGAGCAAGTCTTATGAGGAGTGGCTGAGGGAACTGGGGTTGTTTAGCCTGGAGAAAAGGAGGCTCAGGGAAGACCTCACTCTCTACAACTACCTGAAAGGAGGTTGGAGCAAGGTGGGCATCAGTATGTTTTCCCATGTACCAAGTGACAGGACAAGAGGAAATAGCCTCAAGTTTCACCAGGGAAAGTTTAGATTGGGTATTAGGAAAAATTTCTTCAGAGAAAGGGTTGTAAAGGATGGGAACAGCCTGCCCATGGAAGAGGTGGAGACACCATTCCTGCAGGTATTTAAAAGATGTGTAGATGTGATGCTTAGGGATATGGTTCAGTGGTGAACTGGCAGTGCTGGGTTAACAGTTGGACTTGATGATCCTAAAGGTCTTTTCCAACCAAAACAATTCTGTCTCCATAACATGCAGAGAAGGGGGAGGGGAGAGAATTTAAATATTTACTTAAAATCCCATTTATGACAAAGAGGAACACAAAAGACAACTTCACAAAAAAAAGCCGTTAAGCTACATCTCAACAGTAGACTTCCAGCTGATGCAAGTAAGATTAAGTAGTGCTGAACTTACTGCAGAGGTAACTTATTCTTAGCTTGGACTGGTCAAAGAGGCTCTTCCACAAGCATCTAAGAGCTGTGTATTATGACCCCTTCTTTCACAGGGCCGAACAGAAGGTAAATACTTATCTGCTCCTTCATACTATATTATGTGCAGTTCTTTGGAAAACTGAGTCAGCAGTCTTGTCACTGGACTCTGTACATAACATGATTAAAAGTTTACAACTGGCAGGAAAAGGAAAATGGTCTCTGCGGACTTAATGTGAGGCACAACATGAAAGGTATGAAATTTATGTTGCTATGAGCTCTTCACATGAATAGGAGTTACTACATCTGAGTCTTCTCCCAGTTCTCAGGCAAATTGCTGAAGCAGAGACTCCAGGGGAAAAGAAAGAAAGAAACAAACAAACAAAACCACACCACCAAAACCCCCACTCACAAGAAAACATACCACAGAAATGAAGCCTCTGCTAAAAATCACAACACATTATGTTACTGTTACAACAGAAACCAGAATTAGGCTTTCTGCCAAGTGTCACCGAGAAGTATTTTTGTGCAGATTTAAACAGACTACATGAAAATAGTATGTAAAAGAAAGCCTCTTAGAAAAAACTTTAACAGACACTGACCTGATGACCAATATCAATCTTTGTAAAACTGAAGGTACTGAGGTGGTTGTTTGCTCCTCTTACTGCTGGTTCTATGGTCTCCCGGAAGAGTTTCTCAATAAATTGGCAAATAAAAGGCCACATCTGTTTTACAGTCTAAGGAAAAAAATAAAAATAAAATCTACATGAAACACAAGTTCACACATAACTAAGAAGTATTCTTTAGGGAATATTTAAGAAATTTCGTACAAAGTTTTAAACGTACAGTTTTTTACGGACCAGAAGAACTGGCTCCTGTTTACACACAAGAAAGCTTTCTGAAATTCTCAATTTGTGTGTTTTATACATTTGTGTAACTCTGAAGCACTGTAAGAGGAGAAAAACAATATTAAGAATTTTCTTCTTTTATGCCACAAATTCCTGTGCATTCAGAGCTAATGCAGAGTGTCAGGGAGAAGGGTGAAGAGGGTTACATTCATTTGCATGTAAAGTGAGGAGTAAGAAAAAAATGGGTCAAGTGCATTTCTTAAATACCTGCATAAGGCTTAAAATGTAAAAAATACAGTATTTTACTGTCATATCTAAAAATACTATATTGTTTATTTTTTGCTCACTATTTTTTTAATTAACTCATGCTCTTCTATGCTCTTTGCCTGAAAGATAATTGAAAAACAAAACCCCCAAGTTACACAGATCTCTATCACACATACAAATCAAAACTGCAAAATTGATTTATTTTTAGATTGTAGGTCAGGAACCTACAGTAAATGGAAACTATTCCAGGCAAGTAGAACATGAAAGACTCTGTTTACAGCTGCTATGACTTCCACACAATTACAGCTGTCATTATTTTAATGCCACTTAAAGTCAATCTCCAAACCTTATCATTTCAAGACCATGAAGGTAGATGTAATCTTCCCCATGAGTCACTAGACCAACAACCAGGAGCTTCAAGTGGGTAAAGAGCACAGAAAGTTAAAACTTCTCTTTTCTCAGATACTTGACTCAGGCTTTTTTGTGTGTGTGTGTGTGTGTGTGTGTGTGTGTGTGTGTGTGTGTGTTTTGGTTTTGTTTGTTTTTTGGGGGGTAGGGTTTATTTGTTTTGGGGTTTTTTGCCGTTGTTGTTTTGATTTTGTTTTTGTTTTGTAAATATCAGATTACCCTCCTCCCCTTCCCATTTGGAAGCACTGCTAACAACTACCCTTACCTTGTTGAGCCATTCTGCCCTCTCTGTGTCTGGAAAATGGACCTAAAACAAAACAAAAAAACACCAAATAAAAAATTATACATAATCATGTCCAGTTAATTATAATGCAGGAAAGGTTAGGGGCCTCCATATGAGCAATTTATACAACAAATAACATATCCAGCATTAACAGAATATTAGAATTCAAGAAGTTAAAATATGAACTCACTCCTGAGCCACACAGATATGAGACCAAGCATATATTTAATAGTGGCATCTGGATAAAGTGTGGCTTTAACACCATAAATGAACTTAGACAAAAAAAACCCCAGCAAGCATAGCTGACTCAGCTAGTGTCAATTAAATTTAACTCATATTTGAGGGAGTTTTAATATGACACACGACTGCCAAAGTCCTGACTGCACTTCTACTTCTTTTCATTGCTGACAGATCCTTTGCAGTATCAGTAAGTCATGCCTAGAAATATTTAATCAGCAAAGCTGAAGCTCAGGAACATGGATTGAAGATCCTCCAAAAGTCCTTCCAAAGACACTTTTGGCGATTTCTTAAATTGGAGAAATCAGCAAGAGTCTGAAGTATGATGCGATATACACAGGATGGAAAGTACCCATCACAACAGCTATTAAACACTGGAAGAACAGGTGCAGTTTTCCAGACACAGAAGAGCACAGACAGTAGCTTTACATCTTACACACACACAGAAGAGATAAAACCCTGAAGCAGTTCAGTAGAAGCAGATTTAATAAAACTGTCTTTAGAAATGAACAGCTTCTACAACAAGATGCAGATCTCACTTCTGAAACACAAAGAGCCTTTGAACACACTAAAAAACTGTGACCTACATATACCGACTTTCGTGAAGCAATGTCCCTACTTAACTGTGGAACTGCGAAATCTTAATCTCTTCACA
The DNA here is from genome assembly GCA_033439905.1 of Ceryle rudis. Taxonomy (NCBI): domain Eukaryota; kingdom Metazoa; phylum Chordata; class Aves; order Coraciiformes; family Cerylidae; genus Ceryle; species Ceryle rudis. The sequence continues at coordinate 30,444 of JAAGNO010016192.1, read as the reverse complement.
GCATAACAGATTGTACCACTGGTTTTAACAGCAGTGCCTAATGGCTATTTTTATGATGCATATATCTCAAATGTGAAGTCAGATAAATACATACTTTTTAAACGGTATGTTCAACAAGTTGGATTTGAAACCAGCCCTATTAATGATGTCGTCTTTGTTTAGTTTTTATTAAATTCTTGCATTATCAATCAGCACTAACATATTCTTGAATATACTCCAGTTAGAGTATATTCAGAGCTATATTAAGGACTGCTGCCTTCAAAACAGTCCTTAATTTCATCTAAGCATCCCTAGTTCAGCTCCATTGGGGGATTGGTCCCTACAGCATAATCAGCATTGTCAGTTATTTGTCCAGTCTCTTTCTTTCTCAATATTCCCAGGTGCATACCTAAGGTAAGCCATGTTTTTGCAGATTCTTAAAGAATTACAAATACTGTTGTCTTCCACTGTCAAAAGAGAGACTCTTGGCATCTTTTAAAAAGTTATTTTTTTCAAGAATGTCACATATCTATAAAAGTCACATGGCACGAGAATGTCTGATGATCTGCTTGACTAACAAAAACATTCAATAGGATTTATTTTACTGAGTTCAAAGAATAGAATTAATAACAACAGATGGAATCATATTATATTTTTTTATTTATAATTAATTTCCTAGAAAATTATGGTGGATGGAATGCCAGAAATCTGTATTTAGAGGGCTTGATGTTTTGTTTTTAAAACCATTTTTTTTTTTTTGCAACATAAGCAGTTACTGTATGTCCATGCATTTAAGCTTGAACAAAGCTTACACTTAACTTTTGTCTTACAGGGTTCTCAAGTTGCTCCTAGCACTCCAAGTTAAAGGAAAAAAAGAATGAACATTAAGTTAAGGCTAATGCTAATAAGTAACATTTTGGTCTCTGTCCTAAAAATATTTGCCTTCTGAATCTGCAGCCAGAAAATGTACCAATTCTCAATAATTACTTATCTCTTAAGCATGATGTTCGATCAACATGAATATTTAGTTTTGATTTGCTTAGGAGAGCAATCAGTGATGTTCACAGGGTAGAAACTCAAGAGCTATTCTACACAGGGGAGAATGTGAACTACAGCCCTTGTAAGGAACAGCAATAAAATAAATAAATAAATAAATCAACCAAACAACAAAACAAACACAAAAAATCCAACAAAGTAACAAACACACAGATGAGAAGAGGAAAAAGACTTCATGGAAATACCACAATCAAATCTGTCTGCTGTGAGTAACATAAGTTACAACAGAGTTACTATGTTCACAATCCTTTTTTAGTCTTCTGTACAAGCAACCAGTTGACATCAACAGGAGAGCCCTACTAGACTGAGAAAAACCTTCTCATCCCAAATATAACCTCAGGCCAGATGAAATTCATGAATTCCAAATCGCAGATTTAGGGTATAAACTCCCCAAGGTCCAGGCCACGGTTCCTGCGCTATGCGCACGGCTGACATTCAATACATCTGACTAGAATAAAACAGGTAACCTCTCTCTTCTGCACCTATCAGACACCCTTCACATTCAGTCCCAAATTATGCAGAATCTCTTGAGATAGGTTGGGAAGCAAGCAAGAGGCCGCATGGGCTAGTATCTAGCCACACACACTAATTTCTTGACGTTGAATTGTATCTATTGTACAGTCTTCATTAAGCTCCTGCTTAACAGGACAATTTTTTCATTTTTTCCACAGATTTAATAATTACTTGTCCTTTAGCATTCCACACCTGTCATGCTTCTACCACTATCTGAGGTAGTACTAAGCCAACTACTTAATTATATGTCTAGTTTACTTCTAGAGTAGCACACATTAATAGGCAACAAACAATACAACCAATTACATCTTACATTCCTGTCTCTCATCCCCTTTCCATCCTTGCTTTTCTGTGCACTCCACTGTTAATGTAATTCAGTTGCATTCAGTGTCTGACACCCAAACCAGCAATTATAGAATACAGTCTTCCATCTTCAAGACTCTGAAATTTTTAATCCAGCCAACCTTGAATCAAAAGTTGAGCTTTATTTAATCTTCAGATGCTCCAGAAACAAGCAGGCTGAAAACAGGACATAAACATTTATCGATCTACTAATTCCATACATTTTTACCCTACTATACAAGGCTGAAATATTAACGGCAACGTTACATTTTGCTTTAAGAGTTTTGGATATCAAACATAATCTTATGCAAAGCCAACTGAGTAAAGCCTGAAAGATGGAAATCGGTGCTCTGGATCAGTCAGGACTGACACAGGAGTAGAGTATTAACGCAACTGTACAAACATTTTATGGCCAGAAACAGAAGCAGGAATCAGACTAACTGATGTGTAAAATCTATTAATTCCTGTATAAAAGCTACCAAACAAGCATGACACAGAGAGACACAAGTCAAGATTTTAGCAGACAGAAGACTAAAAGCATTTTCTACTTGGTTTCTATTACTAAATTGGTCATGCAGGTTTGGCAAGTACTGTCTCATTTCAAAAGAGAGGACACAAAAATCATGTAAAAATATATGATTTAGCTTTCTCATACATCTGCTTGTGCTCCGCTCTAAACAACTCTCACGTTTACTTCCTACTTCTGATGTGCTCATATCCTGCACTGTCACAAAATTCAATTCAGAATACATTATTTTTAGTAATGATCAATAAAATACCAGAAAGAGCCCAAGGAATGCAGTTCCTTGTCCTGTCCTGGAAGATAAAACAGAGCAGCAACAAAGTAAACCCACTAACAAGTTCCTATTTCCATAACAAGAGTAGAAATATTTGTTACCTACACTTATTTCATTATTCAAACTCTCTACATATGCTCTGTGTGTTGGCTACATGAACTCCATTTTCTGCCCAGATGACCATTTGCATCTAAGGAAACAAAGCTAGACAAACAATAATTGTTAAACTCAAATCCCATAGAGTAAGGACTGATGGAAAATTTTGAACAATCAAGCAGTAATCAACAAATTATAACAAATGAGTTTGAAAGTCCAAATAATATTGTTGCCTTAAATATAATTCTTCATTCACATCTGGGAGGTTTCACGTATGTATGTAGATGTTGCTAAAAGGAAGCATTGACAAGAACATCAGAAAAAATGAAGTTACAGCACCCTTCTGAAAGCAACAGTGAATTGCTCTAACCACAAGTTACAGGTATTAATAATTAATTAATACAGGTATTAATTAATTATAAGGTTACACAATATAATCAAATTTCTGCATATAATTATGTAACTACGTACTCTTGAACAGCTTTCCAGTTATTTCACAAAATATCTCATATTAGGCATCAATCCCTTCTGCTTTACTCCGGAAAGCTAAAATGACATCCAAAAACCCTTCTCTCTATCAAACGTATATTTACCTAGCTTAAACATAAAAATATAAAAGGTTATCACAATTAGTCTTCACAGTCTCTGCATGCATCATTAGTGGAGAAGGAAAGCATCCCACGGTAGGAAATTTAGAACAGAAACACAACTTAGGTGCTCTAAATCACCTTCTGAACTCACCATGTAAGTGGTTATTTAACTACTAAGCCCAAAGCCAAGTTGTGTGGCTAAAAGGAAACACACTAAAATTAAATTATCCTTTGAACTGTAACTGCCAGATTAATTTGTCTAAAGTCACTGCACTCATAACTCAAAAAGGCCAGAGAAATTTAGTAAAATAATTAAGAAGAAACCCAGCATGAACAGAATAAAGAGTGTTGCACAGTGATATTCAAGCTCAATTTAACAGCTATTCACTCCAGTATTTTCCAGTCGGTAAAGCAGGCTGGCCTAAGGACATTTTAGGTAAAACAGAGCTGAGCAGGGCTCATAGCTTAATCCCACGTATTCCAGACAGCAATCCCCGCTCGCTCGCTCACTCTCTCTGGAGAAAAAGGAGCAGCAGTAGGTGAAATATTTGTTCCTTTCCACAGTGGATTTGATGCAATGTCTTCTGATACTCAGCACAACCTGAAGAGGATTGTCCCCAAATACAGACTGGGGGGGGACAACTGCTCCTTGCTAACAGGATGTAAAGAAGGGGGTGCTGGAAAGGAAAGCAGAGCAGCCAGGCTGTCTCCCGTTACTCCAACAAACCACCCTCCAGGGTTACCCCAGCCACTTTCCTAACTTCTGTCAACCCCAGAAATACTGTAGCTCCCATATCTTCTGAATTACAAGAAAAAACACTAAATATTTACTGCTGCTGAACTGCACGATTCCGTATTCCTGAAAGAGAAGGTTAAACTCTTAATAACACGGGTTCCTCAAAAAAGCTGCTACTAAAAAAATAAAAAAAAGCTCTTGCTACTAAATTAACAAACAACAGCTAGTTCCATGATTTTTTTGGTAATCTGATTGTGTTTAGCATGCATTTGGCATCAATTTGGTGTTTACAGTCCTAAATATATTAAAATGATTAGCCTTTGAATAGCAAAATTCATATTCAGTAATAAGAATGCTTTTCAGTAGGGAGATTAAGCAAGGACTCTTGAAACAGTTTCACTGAGAATCATTAGGGGGGTGTTGCATATATGACATCTTTCAACAGAAAGGTCTGGAAGATCGAGAGACAGGCTGACTATAGGAAATCACTTTTGTCAAATGCACTATCAAAGACCACAGAGTACTTCACAAAGTAGCAGTTAGAAGGACCCATGTAAATCAGCACAACTAACCTAAAATTAAGAGCTATAAATATAAAATAAGCAGTGCAGGTTTTGATAGTATTTGACCAGAAATGAATAAATGTAAAAAATAATAAATCAATCAGACATCAGAATATTAAGGGGGGGGGGGGGGGAACCATACCAAAACCCACACCCACACACAGAGTAACAAAGATAGAAAGATAAAGGAGGTGGGGAAGGGCCCTAGAGTTGTTGCTTAGAGAGCTATAAAGCCTGAAAGTAAAATGAAATACTGGACAAAGTGGAAATATAACTGTTTCTTCCATTTAGATACAAGGCCAAGCAACATTAAGGTCTGTATTTATAAATTGGAACATAAGCCATTTAGGAGCTTGGACAACATACCAAAAAACAAAATCTTAAGAGAGGGAACTGCACACCCTTTGAGTGAGATTTGCACCCATGAGATGAAAATGGTATTACAAGCACATACTTGGTATCCCACCAAATGTTCCTAAAACATTCTACCAGCACAAACATTGTCATCCCACATGAGCTGCCACTATCAGTTCAGCAAGTCCTGAGAGCTGCCACAACAAATTACAGATGGCTATTCCACACAAGTTTTCCAGGGTGATCTCCAGCGTATTCTCCACCGCCTCACTAGCTATCTGCCTCAGAGTCAGTGTGAGCATCAAAGTGAAAAGTAATTCTTTCAGCAGCATGGCAATTAAACACAAAACAAGTCGGCTCTTGCAGAAAGCCTGAAACAAATGGCTTTTCAACACCTCCAGGGTTCAATGCTAACACAGGAAAGCTTCCATAATAAAATTAATATACCTCAAGTAATAAAACTGAGATCCTTTATATGGTATAGAAAGTTCTGTTTCACTGCAGCCTTCTGTTACCTATGTTGCTCTCCCCTTCCTTTTAAAGGTCTAAGGAAAAGCTTAATATACAGACCAGTTCAAATGTGGAATAAACAGTAGCTCACATAGACAAGTCACTTTGGCATTCCAGTATGTCCTGCAGGACCTATTTCCTAACATACATTTGTAGATACACCTGGGAGACAAGGAAAATGACCAGCAGCACACAGGCTGTTTTTTGTAATGTCAGGCTAAATAGCAGAGACCAGGTCTTTATAAAACACTGCAAATGGTAGCAGTGCTTTAAGAGGAGCCACCACTACCCATACACACACTGCTGAACTTAACTAAAGGCCAAACTACACAGAAGGACCTCACATCCACGCTTTCTGCTGTGCCAGAATTAAAATGTAAAATTAAAGTCAAAATATTTAACGCTTTTTAAAATTATACCAAAGACCATAAATGTATCTGTGTTTCTCATTTAAATAATACAAAGATGCAACTTTGCTTAGATTTTTTTTTTATTTTAAAAAAGTTTTACATATAAAATCTGTAAGACTAATTGAGAAAGATGTCCCTTCTCTTTTCCTTCTCGTTACAGAATTCACCAGAACAGCATTTAGAAAAATAACAATCCCCCAGTTTTTGAAAGCAGCCTAACAAAAATCTGAGCACCTCAGAGTTTTGGCAGCTGTGGTTTCAGAATCTAGCCCTCTGCAGCCCTGCAATAACACCAGAACATTCTCACCTGGACATTCCCCCATAACTCCTTTGGCAAATAACATCTTTGGTGATTCAAAATAATTCTGTATTTGCAAAAGAGAAGCCCTGCCTAAAAGAGGCTTCAGAGCTCTGATACAACTGAAACAGCAGCCCAGAAGCCAGTCATGCAATTCAAAACTGAAGGATGCTGAGACATTACAAAGCACAACGGTTTTATTTTCCCCGTGCAGATCTTTCATTTCAACATTTATTACATATGCTTCACTCATAATGGCAGTGAGGCCTGTCAAGAACTGTATTACCTTTCAGCAATTTGACTCACCAGTAGAAAAAAACAGATAAAATTTGCTTAAGTGCTGCTATTTTTGCAGTGATGGAGCAAGCACACTGCAACAGAAAGTCACCCAGAAACCTCCTACTTAGCAGCAGCTTGCCGTAACAAAATCCTCCGGGACAGGCATTACAAGCAGCTGCTCTGGAAGAATGACAGAGCAGTAGCTTGGTAGCAAGGGAACTGGGAAATCCTACTTGTAGCCTGACAGCCTTTGCAACCCAAACTGAAGGAAAGCTGTTCAGCCTAGAAATTAAAAATTAAGTATCGTTAACTTCCAGAGGCATCCCAGCTTAATCACCTGAGAACACAAACCAAAAATCCCTTGCTTTATCACTGGCAGTTACACAATTTCCTTCCAAACATCTGGAAATACATTGGCATAGGTTTCTGTCCTATCTGGATGCAGAATCTACCCTAAGCACAGTATACTATGTCTGCTAGAGGGAACCACGTAGCACTGCAACAGACTGTCCAGAGAGGTTGTGGAGTCTCCTCTGCAGACTTTCTGGATGTGTTCCTGTGCACCCTGCTCTAGGCAAACCTGCTCTGTCAGGTGGGGGTTGAACTAGATGATCCCCAGAGGCCATTTCCAACCCCTACCATTCTGTGACCCTGAATTCTTTGCTCATCTGCTACCTCTTTCTAAGCAGAAAACTTTAAGCCTTCAGTCTTCTACTGCAGATCCATCTTCTAGTGTAGCCTAATTTCAGAATTATCTAATGCTATATAGCATATCTCAGGCTTCAATACAGAGAATAAGTCAACACTGTAACCAAACTGTTGTATTCTTACTACAGTTTAAGATATTGTAATTTTTCCTGAAACACTGTGTTCACGCTTCTTTTCTACTTTCCAGCTTGAAAAGAATTGTAAATTTTTCAGTGATCAGTTTGGACTGGGATGAGGCAATAAAAAAAAAAAAAAAGTAGAAGGTATAGGGAGCATTACCTCACAGGACTCTTTCAAGGGTTTCCACTCTCTGAAGGATCCAGAGGTGGAACCTCTGACACAGACTGATATCCTGACACAGATTTATTTTTCACACCTCGTTAGTTTTTTCTCTAGAATGTAATGCAGGTTTCTGGACCCCATCTAAAACAAGTTCTCTGCTTTCCAGAGTGGGGCATTTCCAACAAGTAACTTCAACAATGTGGCACAGTATGTCAAATTTGACAGGAATTGTTCTAAAGACAAGTTAATGCAAACAAGAAATAGAGCCTTTAGAACATAATTTCTCTAAGTAAAAAGATTAATCTTGCTTTAAGCTTTCTCTACAAGAAAAAAATTCGTCACGATCAATACATAGACTGTGGAAATTAAGTATGCATCTCACAGTTTGATGGTTAGGCTTTTTATTTCAATTTAAAAAAACCTCTTTAATAGAAAATCCTACACAATTCATATAAAGAGATTTAAATTTAGAAGCACTTATGAAACCATGGGATATACTAGCGATACAAGGACTAAAACCATCATTATAGTCAGCATGCAGGTCCACTAGGACCTAAGTCACCTGTAGATACATTTTCCTGAGACCTAATAGGTGTTTGCTGCCTGGCAGACCTGCCAAAAAGCCAAGCCACTGTTGAAGTTCATATCCATTATTCAGAACCCATTAAAAACTCATTGAAAGATAGCAATCTTCAAGTTGAAGTGGAAGACTCCAAAAATATTTCAAGGCATTCTTCATCTAACAATTTATGATTCTTCTAAACTGTCAGCTGGAACAGAAGGCAATTTGAGCAGTTCTTAGAATAAGGCAACACAAGAACTTAGGTTTAACATTTTATTTGCTTACTACCCACATTTACAACAGTGCTTTTATCTACACAACTTTCTTATTCAGAAGACCAGAATTCACTATCAGCTGTTAGAACAGCAGGATGCCCTTTTCCAGTCTCACCTTCAGTGGGCATTCAGAGCAGTAACAACTATATTTTAAATGCCAGGATAAGCAAAGTGTAAAAACAAACAACCAAACCAACCAAACAAAAACCACAAAACCCCAACAGCAACAAAACCACACAATAACAAAACAACAAGAAAAAAACAAACAAACAAAAAAACAACCCACCACAAAACAACAACATCAAAACCAGAATAGCATAACACACTACACAAGCAAAATACCAAGAACTGGATTTATACTATTCAAAGTCTTGCTGCAACACTGGGATAAAGACACCTAGTGCAAACAAAGTTTACCCACATTAGCACATCTCCAAATTTCCAGAAGCACTGAAATCTTGACTGAAAGCAGAGCCCCAGATTTTTAAGTGTTTAAACTGCTGAAAGGCATGGCATGAACCATAGCTGCAAGGACTTGCTGAATTTTACCACGTTACCACCTAATCTTGCAGAGTACTGCTTTTTGACATGTTATCAACTACCGTTTTATTCTCAAAAGTTCATTCCTTTTCCTCCTTTTCCAAATAAAGTCTTAATACCTTGAAATTTGAGCTTTCGGGGTTTAAAAATTAGCACCTTACTTGCAATTTGTCACAGTTCAAGAATGGGACATCCTCTGTACTTCTAAGCCTGTATAACAAATTCCTTTTCATTACCCTTGAGAATCCAGACATGTTCCCACTCCACTGCACGCCAGAGTGTCTTGCTCTCTTGATGGTCAACAGAAGAAAAGTTTTCCTCTCTGGACTGCTAAATACTAGCTTTCAAAATAGTTTACACAACCAGTGTCACAACACAACTAACTATCCTTTGAATTGTCTACAGCTAGGAAAAGTAGTGCTGGGCTCTGCACCAAATTGTCAGCCATTCTTGTTGCTGTCTAGACTAAACCACTGAAGGTTTCTTCTACTCCACTGACCCACTACCACAGTCTGGAGCTCTGATTCACTAAGAGTAAGGCTCCTTCACCAGGTAGATCTTATTCCTATGAACACTTGCTAGATTACATAGCTAATCTCTCCAAGAGAACCATGAAGGCATTCTGTGAGGATTAAAATGGACATCAACTTTCAGGAAAGGTGAATGTTCAAGTATTGATCGCCTCCCACAAGACTGCCTGTTCTCTCAGGTAGATTCATTGTTCTTTCCTGCCTTTAACTGGCTTACCAGAAGCTAATTACTGAAGAGCAAAATGATGTCCTATGAGTCAATGTTCACATTTTAGCATGAAACACCTCCATGTACTAACTACTACTAACAAATTTTATAGCTTGTTTCATGGGTTTTTTTATGTAACCTGTAACTCACAATACATTTGAAACAAATCCCTGTGAACCCTGACAAGACAAATATAATTCATTTTTTATTGTTCTGGGGATGAGCAAACCACAAGTTTGTATTTGAAAAAACAAAAGCACAAAATGGAGAAAGTAATTTTTTTTGTGTGTGTGGTATTCAAGCTAAAATACAGCATCAGATCATGCAAACTCAAGCTGGCTTAAACTGCATCCTACTAATTCAAACAAGTCTGTAGAATATGTTCATTATTTAGCTTTTATATGCTTATTATTTAGTTCTTACACTGAAAGAAAATAGATGCATGCTCATGTTTTGACTGAATCTGACTTCCAACACCAGCAAAAGTGTTTAACTTCTGCATACTACACTGTATCCAGTATTACCAAGTCAGAGCTTATTCTTAGTATTAAACCACTTTTTTAAACACTGTCAGAAATCATTCAAGGTATAACAGGCACTTAAAAATTCCCCTGCATTGTTTCTAGCTGAAACACTAGAAACTTACTATATAAAACCCAGAAAGTATAAAGGGTATAGACGGGCTGCCTGGCAGATCTGTTGAACTTGTAAATATTCTCTGAAACTATAAAAACTGTGCTGAGAATGTAACAGAAAGCAGAACATTCTAATAATACAAAACTAAAGATGAATGGTAGTGTTTAATTTGGGCATCAGTTAACAGAGAGACAACAAATGGTGGGGAGGAAAGCCCTAGTTAACTTGGTAGCATCATCTATCAGATGCTAAACAGCTTACATGTGTAGTTCTTTCTGATTCTTTCATTCAAGCATTTAACTAGATTCCTGTACCGGGTTCTTATACAAAGTTCAGTATCTCAAATGACCAGATGCACACTAAAATTTCTAAGATTTATATTTGTTCTCATAAGTTCCCTAAAACAATTTTATCCCATCAATGGATATTCTGAAATATTGTATTTTCAGAATACAATATGACTTTTTTTTTTAGAAAAAGATACACAAAATACATCATACATTTCACTGACAATACACAAGAACTTCTGCACTAGGAGAGATCAAAGCTCCAGCTAACACAGCTACTGGAAGTGATGTCTAAGGAAAAAGGGAAAGAAAAAAAAAAAAAAAGGCGGGGGGGGGGGGGGGGGGAGGCCAAACCAAAACAACCAAACAAAAAGAAATCCAAAAAACATTTTCAGGCTTTCCTGAAGTTCTGTCCTTGGAAGACATACCCATTTATAACGTAGACAGCCTTC
>JAAGNO010016192.1:0-19341 GCA_033439905.1 Ceryle rudis | reverse complement strand
CTCTCACTCCTCTCTGCTGCTAACTGCTCTTCCTCCTCTCCATGCCCTGCACTGGGCAGGCTGTGTTACAGTTGTCCGGAGAACAGGCGGTCGCGTGAAAGGGGGGGGGGGGGCCGGTGGAAATAGTAGTACTATGGAGTTATCCTTCCCTGAATATCCATCCCCTCAACTTCTGCAAAGGCTGGCTGTAACCCTTAGCAGCTCTCATCCTCCCTCAGTCCTTCTACCTCAAAACTGCATGGGAAAAGAAAATTAGTTCTATTTTACAATTTCCCTGTATCAAATAGATTTACTTAAGACAAAACATTAGACTTTTAGGGTTGCCCTTATCCTCATGCAGGATCATGCTGAAAATACAAGACCAGTGAAATACATAACTGGAAAACACTCTGACCACTGAATTCCAATCCCCTGCAATTGTAGGCATCATTATCCTATTTCTGTTTCTGTTTATAAACTCCACCTTAAAACCATGGAGTTTGCTGCCATTCCTCCGTACAGACCAGGAAGGGCAGCTCTAGCATGTTTTTGGTAGGCTGGGTTGCTAAGGAAAGACATTAAAGCACTCCCTGCTAAACCGAGTTTCTAAACTTAGGCATTCTACATCATATGTTTGAGTTACAAGGTGTAACCAAAACCCAGAGTGCCTCCCAACTAAATTAACTATTATCCTGATCCTTAAGCAGCCTTACTGTTTTGCCTCTGTGTTACCAACAAAAGATATTTTAGAGGAAAAATATCTTCATTAAATGACAGAAAATAATGTTCAGCATAAATAAAGACACTCACAAAATACCCACCCAATAATACCACCGGAATATGAAGCAGAAAACCAGTATATTCATTATATATTGAAGAGGTTTTACAAGCATGTTTTAAATCGGGGCTCACAGCTTGTCATTCCTGTATTCAAACAAATCATGCATCCATTTCAATAGCCTATCTTTCCACTGGACTATCTGTCCCATGACTGAGCTTAGCACCTCTTATCCAAGTAGCTATTTTAGAAAAAGCAGAGGAAGTGTACTAAAATCAAACCTGCAGAAAGACAGGATACTACCGAAAGCATGTCTTCGGAGGAAAACACACATGCTTATGCTACTGCACTGACACACACAGCATCTGTACCATGTAACATGCAGCAAGTTGCAGAACTCCCGCAAGACCCACGCTTCCTGTCACCCACACAGTCACCAACAGAAAAATGGTGCGTGAAGGTCAGAAGCAGCAGGTTTTCATATATAAATGCAAAGTGTTTTGTTTGGGGTTTTTTTTTATTATTATTCTGCAATTATAGAAGTGGAAAAACCCTAGTTTAAGTAAAGTCAGCTGCCAAACTCCTATGAATTCAGTAGGTTCAGAGGAAGAATCCTTCTGCAGGTGGACACAACACACATAATTTTGCCATGGAACACGGATACAGTGCCTAAGATAAATACAACATTAAGAACAGACTGACAGCTCAGCATTGACACTGTTCATTTCAGGTTTTTTACTATTTTTAATTAATATTAAGTTAGTCAATTTCACGCTTACAGAAGTTGCTGTTCTAGAGTGTACACAAAACAACTAGGAGGACAAAGTGTGCTTGTAGTGTCTCTCCAGAACCATACAGTGATTTTCAGCAGAAAGTGAATTCAATACCAAAACGCACCATCCATAGCACTAGAAGATTTACAACCATCCGCAAGCAGACAAATACTGCCCGGCAGGCACTGCTGAGTTTACAACATAATAAAGTTCACAATTAACGAAGAGGAAGAAGCCCCTCGAGTGGAATTAAAGCAAATGAGTAAATGAGTACCAAAGGGCATGCGGTGCATTTTCTCCAACACACTCCTGTATGTTGTAATATTTTAGCTAAAACACACCGAAATATCTGACAGTCTTATTGATCCTTTGACTTGTGTACACAGCAGTATTTGTTCAGTCACTTGTCCTTCCATGCAAGTCTTTAGAAATAAGCAAAGCCAAAGGGAAAAAACCCAAACCCTGCTGTAAGTAGAAAATATGGACTTGAAAAACAATATTTGATTGTTGTTTTTTTTTTTTTTTTAACTAGTGATCAGGTTTCAAGAAATGATATTTTTTAAGAGATTAGTAGTAAATGCAAAAATGCAAGCAACTAAATAAAGAGCCCAGTCATCAGCTTGTAATGCTCCCCTTCACCCCACCAAAATTCCTGCAAGCCCTGGTTCCAGGAAACAGCCCCTGAGATTCCAGCTTCCTTCAGACACAGACACTTTCTCTCACGTTATGACTGCAAGCCATGACTGATACTGTCTTTCAAAACAGCTGTCTTACAATGCTCTGTGCATCACAACACTGTCCAGCCTCTGTTACAGAGTTTTTCCATCTTAAAAAACAAGGAAAGTGATCACAGACTCCAAAAAAATAAGCTAAGCTATTTTTAAAACAATACTGCAAACTAAAGAATCTGCCTTCCCCATGCCATATACGTCTTAAATGATACTCCATTTTTATTTCTCTATTATTAATGAAAATTCCCTTGTCTGCATATGTTTAGAGAGGAGTTCCTGTAATTTTTTACATAATATACTTCAGTGTTTACATAAGCAGTTACAAAATGAGCCCTTCAGTGGAACTGTAAACTGTGGAAAAACTACTATCTTGAATATATGCCAAAGATTTTCAGTAATACCATGACTTTAGTTTCAGGTGTCAAGCCTTAAGTATGCATAGTTGGTGATGTGGATGACAAAAACCTGTTTCTTTACACACAGCCATTGGTTATGTTCAGCAAGCGTCTGCAAGAAGATGCTTATCCACAACTGAAACTAGCCCTTGTATAAAGGCAGTTATTGTCCTTCAAAAAAACGATGGGTATCAAGTAGCTGAGTAAAATCTGGTATTTCTTGGACACAGAGGAGGAACATTCCAGCTTCAGGCTGTTGGAATTGTTGGGTGTTTGACAGATGGGATGGAGAGGTAGCAGTAGTGACGAAAGACAAGTTGGATACGTTTTTCCTTTAATAAATGCAGCACAGAGCTGTCACCTCTTCTCTCATGTTACTGATTATGGTCAGCACTGAAGATAACCCAAGCATCCAGGGATCTCCTGAACATTCCTTACCCGAAATTCAATCATTACAAACAGGCTGTGTTCTTCCACTGCCCAATTTGGCAGTAAAAATAGCCATCATAAATTAAACACCATTTTAATTAATAACAGCAGTAGTAAGACATTTTATAAACATACTGCTTACAATTGAATCATAACATTAAGCACATGATAGAGCCTTTAAAGACTGAGTTGCTGATAACTGACAGTTAAGCTCCCCATTTCAGCATTTGTATGTCCCACTTCAGGTACTTGCACAGCGTATAGCTCAAACAGAGATAATCAGATCATATCCACAAGATCCTGGTTGCAATTTACAACAAGACGATGACTCTTGTAACATCTCAGCAACCCTTTTTACCTACACATGCCTTCACAGTACTTTCAAAGGTTTCCACTTTTAAACATTCAAATATTGGTGATCAGTAGGCAATTGCCAAATTATTCTTCTCTGATTTTCAAAATTCTATCTTTCACATGTGCAAGAATAATATAGTTAATCTGTACCTGCTATGTCATTAACAGGGAGAAATAAGGACATCTGGAGAGAAATACATTTAATATCTTGAAACATTTCTTCTATGGGCAGTAGTTCTCTGGAGGTGCCTGTACTGATCATGAAGAAAATCTCAAATTAATTCAGACTTACATGTCTAAATTTGAGCTCAGCAAATTGTGACTTTTAGGGGAAACTAAACACCTTGTGCCTAGAAATAAACTGAATATTAACTCTGAGTGGAATTAAATTTTTGTCAATTAAAGAGAACTGCATGAAGTGCAAATAACCACCTAGTCAATCAGTTCCCTAAAATCTGGCTTCAAGAAAAAAATCTGGCTTCAAGAAATCTTGCCCACAGCAATTCCAGAATATCTATGCAACTTCATTTATTTTGTCCTAAGCAGAACCTTCCTTAGCCTGCACTTCTCCTGAAGGAGAGATTAATGTCCGTGCACACATAGGGAGTAATAGATACAGCCAAGTCACTGTTACCTCCTAAACTCTCAGCAGATTTTACAACAGATGCTGCTGCATAGTGCTAATATTTTTTTTTAGAAGTTCTACAAAAGAATATTTACTACATGTATTAATTAAAATCTAATAGCTGAGAGGCCCACATTATTCCTTGCCAAATTTAGGAAGGTAAAAAGTAGCAGTGAAGTTGTGACCTCATTACTCTAGGTTCCCCCTGCAAAAAATTGAGCTTGCCCCTTCCCACCGACTAAAAGCAGATCGCAAGAAAGAGACATCTCCAAAATGAGGTGCCCAAGTTCAGTAGGATCAATCTACATTTCAGTTTGCTACTGCAAACTTCACTGTGTGCTAATTCACAACAGATTTTAGGTTTTTTTATTGGTTTACTGGCAGTTGTGACATTTCAGACCTCAATCCCAGCCCAGTACAACTAGCAAATATTTTCAGCAGTCTAAGATCTGTATGCAGGTTTTGATCACATGTAATAGCTTTCTTGCAAAAGACATCACTTGAGTTTAGAAGAATTCAGTGATGACAGTTAAAAGAAAATCAAACCCCCTGAGTAAAATTACATGGTTATTTTCAGAAATCTGCATAAATCATGGTTAAATTGCAACTATATAATTCCAGCTGGGGGGGGAAAAAAAAAAAAAGTATTTTCAAGAATTTGATAAAGGCATTTCCAGGTACAATCAACCTCTGAGGAAAAAAAGCAAGGATTTTATTTCTTTTCAGTATCAAAGGGGTGTTGAAATCAAATCCACCACTCTTGTTGCCATATACAATTTACTGTACCTGATACAGTCCGACTCAGCTCGATGTGTTTGAAAAATTGTTAAGACGTCAAATAGTCAGCAAGCTTAACAGCCATCTACGACTCTAAAAAAAAACAAACCCAAAACACAAAAACCCAACAACAACAACAACAAACCCCTACATAAATTGAAGACCTATGTTTGAACTACATAGTTAAAAGATCTATTTGCCTATGGAAATGTCTGCAATTAAAAGTAACTTGTAAACTATGTTGGAAAAAATAAAATAGTCTTTGGGATATGTCTTTCAATGTCTGATTCTCAATATTCTCTTTTATTCTCAGGAGCTCATATAGTTACTTCCTATTAAAATAGTGACATCTCAAATCCCACATCATTGACTAGCCTGAGCTGCTCCAAATGAGTGGGTGTTTTCCACGTCATTTTCTCAGTGGGAGACCACAACTTAACAATTTTACTTATACATTGTGTTCTTCTCCAGAGTATGACAGACAGGAATGTTATTTCCATGCGCCTGGCAATGCTAACGATCACAGCAGCAAGCAAAGCTGGAGTTCATCATGTTGGTTGTTGGAAGAAGAAAGTAGAACAAATGAAAACCTGCAAGATGACTGGGGTTGACAAAATGAAAACTATTTCCCCAAGTACTGCAAGTCTCAAGCAAGAAAGCAAATGACCTTGTAAATTCTTACAGGTTACATCTAAACTAGAAGCTTATGGGTTACATGGGAATTAAGATCATAACTTTACAGTAAAGGAAATTCCAGAGTGATTTGTCAGAGCTTAAAACTCATTAATTTTGGGAACACTGATGAACTAATCCCCTTTCTCTAGCAAGTGGATATATTTTTATTGCTTTTCAATAAATTGAAGCTTAAATGATATTCTACTGTTTTTCAGCTTGCACCCTGAGGACACGGATGTGAATCAATGTTATTACAGTCAAGGATAAACACTTTCAAACAACTCTAAGTAAAAGCTACAATCACTTCCACCCCTTTAGCAGAGTTTCACTTCAATCACAAACGCCTCCACTTTTTACTCTTAAAAAAAAAGTTTTACAAAGTAACTGCCAAATAGTCTACATCCAAAATACCAAAGTCACTTAAGTGAAGATGAAAGTTTGGATGCCTTCAGCCAGAACCAACACAGACTGTCTCCCAGAATCCCACAGGTTTTCTATCACCCATTTCCCAGGTAAATATTTGAACACATTCAAAAACTGTCTTAGGCCTTAATGGTCCTGTCTACACTTATTCCCAAACAAGAACTGCCCACTACAATTGTCTGCCATTCCTGCACTACATCTAAAACAACACTGGGTAGATTTTCTCTCCTAATCCAGCAGAGGTTTAAGCACTAGCAAAATAAAAATGCAAAACAAAACAAAACCCCACTTTTTTTTCTTTTGTTTTAAGAAAAGAGGAAAATGCCTAATTTCAGGTATATACATGTGTGGTTCCATTGACAGCTTTGTCAGAAGTATCATTATGGTGTTACCAGCACAACAGGCTTCCTGCCTAGCTGTGCCAGCAAACTGAAAAATTCAGCATAAAGGAAGCAAGTACACCAATAACTGCATGTGTGTGCTAGAAGCAAATCATTTAACCTTGAATTAGTGTTTTAAAAGAACATTTTTGTAGTTCCTCAGCTCCCATATGGTAAAATGAAAGTTTGTATTCTTATATAAGTTGATTTGTAAAAAAAAAAAAAAAAAAAGTGACTTCCATATCAAATCTATTTTCAGGCTGTCACTATGGATGTGTGTGAAATGGATTACTCTAATGAATTAAAAAAGGGAAAAACATCAAACTTCGTTAGGAGTTCTTTGGTAAATCAAAGTAACAAAGTGAAGATTGATGTAATTTTTGTTATTCAGTTCAGCGAACTCATGAAAACAGGACACAGAGACACACACACAAAAGACACTTCAGACTATAACTGCAAAACTTTTGAAATAAAAAGGAACTGAAGTAAACAATTGCTGGCAAGTATGTTTTCTGTTATTATACATCTATGTTAAGACCTGAAATCAACACCAGCACATGTTATATGCAACTTTTTTAAAAGCTTTATACATAGCCACATTTAGTAGAAAACTCATTCTCATTATAAAGACTTGTATGAACAAGACAGAAATAAGAACCCTGATTTTATCAAAGGAATGTGGACAGTTTAGGCACATTCACATCCAAATAGTACACATACCTAACACACTCTTTAAAAAAAAAAAAAAAAAGAAAAAAAAAAGACAAAAACACTTTCAAAAGCCCAAATGTTTTCCCTAAAACATAAACCAAAATAAAGGTTATCATGATAAAGGCTATCAAGATAGAGAACTAATACTAATAGAGAGCAGGAAATTACTACAATTCAGACTAATATATCAACCACTAATGAATATTCTTTTAACATATACAAGTCAAGTGACTGAACACTGTTGGGTTTTTTGGTTGTTTTTTTTTTTTGTTCCCCTCATGAAACACACTCATCATTTCCTGGCTTCTATTTGACACTTAACTGGCAGAGAGTGGGTGGGTGGAAAAGTGTTCTTTTTCTAGTTCAAGTATTTTAGGAGAAAGTCATTGGGCAAGAAACACACCATTTTAAAATATAAACTTAGTCTGCATTACAAAATTGATTACTAGACTAAAACAACTTCCTAGCCACACAAACAAGAGAATTTAGCATTCTAGTTCAGCAATTAACAAGACGAATCAATAGACTGAGGGAGGAGGGAAGAGACTTTCCTCAGCACAAACCACAGCTTTTCAAAATTCTGGACCAGCAACCTTACTCCACTAGGAAATACTAACACATTTTTTAAAAGGACATTTCTTCATTTAAGATATTGGACTTTCATTACATTAATAGTCTGCTTGATATATGCAAACAGATCAAAGTTGCTAACTACCAACAAGTCCCAGTAATTTGCTCTCTAAGCCTGCACAGGGACTCACAGCTCAGAGAATGTCTTGCAGTACTCTTCCCTGCAAGAAGAATGCCCCAAGAATTCTCGCTTAGTGTTTGGACACAAATTTGTAAGCTTATTCACTACTGTTTTTCAAAGCTGATTACCAGTCTACAGAATATGCTATGTGAGGGAGGGCATCTGAGAAAGCAAAGATCGCTTTTTTTTTTTTAATATCAAGCTATGCAGATCTGAAATAATTAATGAAAAAAAAGTGTATTGCAAAGAAGCAGCAATAACTCTTAAATATTAAGAAACTATGAGCTTCCTCAGCTCATAAATTTTACCTCAGTAAATTCCATTTGAGTTCCCCTCACAATCCATTATTTTTTTAATAAGAGCTATTTTAGAAATGAACACTCAAAGGCTTTAAGAGCTGAAGTGTGGATCATAATACTGTAGCACAATTAATTCAAATCAGAACAATTTAACGTTTTGTAACTACTTTCATGCTTCAACATATCTTGTGGTTACTTCTAAAAATTAAACAGTAAGACACCGTATATGTACAGATTAACTCACTTTCTTCCGACCTTCCTTTTAAGGTAGACAGTGATGTAACACCAGACAATGGATTATTGGCAGTATACTGAATTTTGCATTTGGTGTAGCATCTTTCAAATTCTTCCCAAAGGAAGCTATTTCAATCAGTTTGGATAATTCACGTAAGCCAGTATCTAACCAAAGGAATGCAAACAAAGGTTATGAAAACAACAGTGCTTAGAGTCTGTACTAAACTTTCTCAATTAAATTCTTCATTAATAGATTAAAAAATGGTACACACTTTACATCGCAAAAAAGAAATCTCTTAGGTGAAGTGCCTGCAATTGAACTAATGTAAACTTGACCCATGCTGCTATATGATAAGGACAGCCAAATGACAATGTAATGCTTGTCTGTCATATGACAGTTATTTCCAGCCAAGTAAAACCAGTTTCGTATTTCTAGTAACAACTTCATGGTACATAATTCTAGACTGCTCAGGATGAAAACCATTAGCCCTCTTTCAAATTTTAAACTCCTAAGGAGAATTTTGTGGTCATCAGGGTGTAGCAGACAAAACTTTGTGCAGTGACTCATTATATGGGAACGCTTGTCCTCCAAAGGTTATTTATATAACAGGAGTTCCAGTTGAAAAATTGTATGTTTTAGCAATTTGCTGCATAGAATTTCAATACCACCTATTTAACTGACAGGCATCTCAAAGACTTTTAAAGTCTCACTACCTCCCACAAAACACCTCTCTAAAGACAGCTTTTTTTTTTTTTTTTTTTTTTGACTAGTACACTTCAACAAATACTGGTACTTTATGCAGAAAAGGTTTCTTACCATTTGTAAGCCACAACTGGAGACTGAAGGCTAATTTAAATGAGAGCTTCAAACAAAACCAAAAATAATAAAATAACTGAGGCTGGAAGGGACCTCTGGAGCTCATCTGATCCAACCACACACTAAAAACAGGGCCAACTTTTGTATGTTTGATGATTAAGTACGTTAACAGGTCTGTTGAAATGTTATAAAAGAACTTGGAGGTGCAACTTGACACTATAAACTGCTCAAGTCCAAACTTTGCTTCCCCACAAAGAAACTTTGGCAGTGTTATTTGCCACTTCTTTCTAAGAAGGTTCTCTTCATGCAGGCTATTGTTCCATTTCACTTTAAAGCTGGCCACAGGCTTCCATAACCTCCTTTTTTGTAGGCACTAGCACTTGTATGGTTGCACAGTAAACTCACTCAAGGAACTCTGCCAGCTGAACAATAAACCTGGCAAAACACTTATAATTAAGTGGCCAAGTAAACTCTAATGCTGGCACAAGAAGGCAGTGAGAAAATGCAACTGGATGCAGAACATCCTTTTTGTCAGGAGTGCACATTTACTTTGCTTTGAAAGTGCAGAATCAGTTTCTTTAACTACTAAACCCCCTGATTCTCTCTGCAATAAGCATATTTGAATGCAGAGAACAGCCTACAAATAAAATTTATACATAACCTCATGAATAAGGAACCATTAGTAGAAAGAAGCTTTAGAATTTTCACTGCTCCTCTAACTTTTAACAATATCACAGGAAGAAACACCAAAAAAAAAAAAAAAAAAAAAAAAGCGGCAACGTTTCAACTGCGAAGAAAAAAACAACTCTACCTGTTTAACAAAGACGAGTACATGAAGCATGGTAGAAACTATAGGGAATAAAAAACTGGAACTAGACTGGGGGTGGGCATCAAATGATTCTGCAAGGAGGCTGAGGAGCACCTCTCTTCCTCCCTCTTCCAGGCACCATATCAATGGGACTCAAGAGTAGACAGGCCAAAACTCCTCACCTGAACCCTGACATAATGACAAAGACTATACAAGACTATGCTAAAAAACAAGGGATCAAAACAAAGTATCTTGAAAAGCTGAGGTAAAGTGAGAGGACTTAGCAAGACCAGCATAACTGCTGAACACATTCCCCCAAAGTCAGAAAAGCAGACAGGATTATCGAACCTCACTTTTATAATGAGACTTCCTTATAAAGCAAGTTTAATCTGGAATAATACTAGTCAGCGGGGAAGAAACCTGCTACTGCTCTCAGTTACTCCATTAGCTCATATGGGAGGTTCATGTAACTTCACTTTCCAGGCCTGGTAAGGATCCATTATTGCCAAGGAAGTCACAAAACTTTTATTATGTTTTTAATGTAAGGAACAACATCTGTGAAATCAAAATGCAGAGAAGGTAGCAAGTGACAGAAAGAAAACAAACTTAAGTTGGGTTTTTATTTTCAAAATATATACACACACATCTTTTCCTACTTGCCCTAACAGAACATTGGTCTCATTCAGTGAGAAGTCAAGGCTTCCTCAAGAAAGGTGTTAAGACTAAGAAACATAAGTGCTGTCCAGAATCTCTCTTTCTTTTACTAAAAATTGAGCAAAGCATTCAGTGCACAGCAGATGGGACTGAACAAGGGTCCCGAGTCAGCGCATGTCATCCTAGGCAAGTACAAACTTGGTCAAACACATCAAGCTGGCAACTGCCTTCCACTGTTTCACACATGATCACTTTTAGCAAATTCTTGATGTGATTCTTCCCTCTTGATTCTCATCCAACATTTTCTTTCTAAACTTCACAGAACTCTCTCCTTATGGAACTGAAACAAATACCCAAGTGCCATATGATCCAAAAGTTATATAATGATAAAATGCCAGACCTCTCTAAATAGTTGTTTCATAATTCACTTAATTCAAACAGTTTAAAATAAAAACAGGCTACACTTTTCTTATCAAAATACTGCTTCCCCACTGTTCCTATTTACATTTAATTCTAGGCTGAATACTCCATCTCTCTATATCCTTTATTTACATTAGGTGTTCACAAACACTAGCCAAAGATGAGGATTTAAATTTTCTTCTTTGATGCAAAAGCAGCTCTACATATACTACACTTGAAAACCCACTAGCCTGTGAAGCTTGGTGCACAGAACTTCAATGCTGACCCCTGCTAGGCCACAGAAAAGTCCCAAAGCTGCTGATGGGTTGTCTGTTCTAAATTTCTTAGGAAAAACGTACTACGAGGTTTAATTTATATTGTCCAACAATAAGGAAAAACAAAGAGAAATATGAGACTTCAGAGGTCAAAAAAATCTGTATCTAATCATACTCTTCTATTGATTTCCTTGCATCAGCTTGTTGAAACATAACAAATCCGTGGCAGAGGTCAATTTATAATCATTAACTGCTACTTTCAGAAATTGATATACTATCATAAGACTCAAAGTACAGAGGACATTTAAAAATCAGCGTTCTTTCAAAACTTCGTATTTTACAATGTTTTGTAAACAGCTTCCACAAACCCACACCTCAGATTCCATACAGGCATATGGTCAGCACAAAATTGTAGCAAAAAAAACTATTCTAAAGGCACTTTCAGCAATCAGAGAAACTTTTCAGTGCTATAATTAGTGATGGCTTGATAAATGGGAGATAAACTGCAATATAAATAAAATTATTTCTATCAAAGATTATCTTACCACAAACAAAATGCTGCCTCTTTGATTTTAAGAAACAAGAACAGGACACCCAAGAATTGTTTTGAATACTTAAAATTTCTATTTTCTAGACTTTCATTACTAGAAACAACAATAAGAATGTTTTGACAATAATCCTGGTTATCTTCCTATTTCCCAGCAGGCTCTTGTGCAAAAAAAACCCAAAACAAAACAAAACAAAACAAACAAACAAAAAAACCCACAACTCTTTTTTTAATCTTAAAACACATATCCATCTACACACTGATGTGCCAACAATCTCAAAAAGTAGTAGTAATTTAAAGTGACAAGAATCTTGTAGAAGAGGCAGACTGCTACTCTAGCCTTTTTTTGCTTCCATAAAACCTGCCTTTACTGGTAAGATATTTATGACTCTCATGTTTTCTAATATGGCTAAAGCTGGGCCAGCCCGTATATGCAAAACTATTTAGGCATAAAAACAACACTAGCATACTAAAATGAAAAAAAAAAAAAATCAACAAAAGACACACCAAAACAACTAAGAAGACTTGTATACATCTACTTTAGTTATTCAAACAGCACATTTAAAGAACACATTTGCCATAGTCACAAAAGGTAGTAATGACTGTTATGTAATATCAATTTCTTACATGAAAACAGAATGTCTTACACACACGTAGTTAGAATGCCTGTGGCACCTAGAAAACAGTTCAAGCAGCATACTAATACTTTCAGGCTAATATTTTTCTTCAGTAGCTTGATACCATGTTCACAAACATTAATTCATTATGTCACTTTCTACCATAAATATTCTGGAAAAGGATCGCTACATATGAATCGTATATTGATGCTTACATAACTACATGAGAGAACATGTTATGCAACAGACATCATCTCAGCAGAATTTTAACACACTAAACTTGAAAACTTTGAGAAACAGGAAGATATGATCAACTGACCAATATAAATGTCTTTTTTCCCCTGCTGGTTCTCCATTCCTAAAACCATCATTCACATGTCATAGAACCATAGAGTGGTTTGGGTTGGAAGGGACCTTAAAGATCATCTAGTTCCAACCCCTCTGCCATGGGCAGGGACACCTCCCACTAGAACCAGGCTGCTCAAGGCCCCATCCAACCTGGATCTGAACACATCCAGTGATGGAGCATCCACAGCTTCCCTGGCCAACCTGTTCCAGTGTCTCAGCACTCTCAAGAGTGAAGAATTTCCTTTAACTATAAGGTACTCTTCGGAATTCATCCAGGCTATCTTCTTAACTACAAGTAATACTGAACAAAATTAAATAACTTCTTTAAAACAAAACAAAGAAAAAAGACCTAACCGTGGAAAAAAATAAAAATCACACAACCCACAATACACACATGTATATACACATACACACATGTATATATACAAACACTGTAAGGCATCTAGAACAGAAGGCAGTTTTGAAAGAAAATAGTCAGAAGGAGGGCACGGACTTCAGTTGTTAAGCACTCAGAAGTTGTTCTTCTGTTCTTACACCCTTTCACACTTTTCCATATACAGCTGGCAGCGTAGAGTATATGGCCATCTGCAGTACTAACCATATAAACTGATTAGATCCAGCTTAGCATTAAGTAGCCATACATGGAAGTAATTTTTCTTATAAATTACTCCTTGGTAAATTGAATCTAATAAGCTCAACTAACATTTGGAGAAAGGATCAGAAGAATGTGTCACAATGCCTCACAGTCTTCCTTTTCATATTCTAGTATGCGGTATAAAAAAAAATCACCTACGATTCTTACAGCTACAGTAGTAACAGCATTAACCAAAAGGTATAATTGGAAGTGGAGAGGAAGATCTTCTTGTTCCATGGCAATTAAAAACACACGCTGTATTGCAGAAGTCCATTTGTTTATCAGGTTTACTGGATACATACTTAACACCTATCAGCAAGGATTCTGTGGAAATACTTGTCCTGAACTGACAAAGATCTAGTTAGCAAGTCTGATTCTACATCAAGAAATCTTCATATTAAATACATGCCAAGACCATAACCACCTCAACCTTCTCAGCAGATGTCACTCAGTACAGGATATGACCCTGTAGTTAGAGCTACCTAACCATTTTCCTTCCAGTAAGGAACACTGGGTCTACCTTCCCAGTATCAGTAAAAAGCAAAGTCTTTGTTGCTTTAACTGTATAACTGGAGTATTTGACAAGAAGCTCAAGAAAGGGCTTGGGGAGAAGTATGCACGCACATTTTCTTCTAACATGAGAATAAATGCAAATAATTTCATAGTTATAAATCACAATTTCCTTTTTCAGACACACATTCTGAAGTCTGCATTTACTCATCATGGTTCCTCATCCTTCAAACCCTACCTGCTTGTTCAACATCTAACAGAGCATTCAACTAAGAAATAAACAGCTATCATTGAAGTCATACTTTACTGAACATTACCATTGCAAAAACATTCAACAAAAACATGAGTTGGTAATTATTTTATTAATTATTGTAGCTATACATCAGCATCTAGTCAAAAGGGTACGTGCTGACATTATCAGCAGTTCAATGGTAATACACAATACTGGAAGTCTGCAAGAATTTCATACAGCTTCCTGAGAGAAACAAGATCCACCAGATTTCTCTACAGTTGGACTGTTAATCAGCTTAGTTAAAAAGGTGACTAGACCTCTACTGAGGTTTAGGCAGATTTTTCCTTCTACCTCAAGTAATGAGAAAACAAAACCCCTAAAAGTCACTCCAAACTGAAGCAGAAACTCAAACAACTCTGCAGGACCCAAAATGCTACAGCAGACACGTATTTAATGTTTTAATATAGCATTGCTTTTATAACAGTGATGTACAGTTTTTCAGTTTCTGTACAATACGAGGTTAGGAATACAAAGAAAAATGTCTAAATCTGTTTTCAGATGCAATTATTTAAAAATGTTAAAATTTGTTCCTATTTTGGCCTCCTGCTGATTGCTGACAGACTGCACACAGATACAGCTCCTGGTACCAGGCCAAATGTACAATTAATCTGGAGGAAAAAGCAATCATCATGGCTTTTATCTCTATGTCAAAGAAAACAGAAGCCAAAGTTTCACTTACGCAAAAAGACATCGAACGCGGTAAGTTGGCATGTTATAAAAGTCACATTAAACAACCAAAAACCCCTACAATGGTAAAATTAGATTCTGTTGGCTGTTCTCAGAAAGAACAAAGTAAACTTGTTGTGTCACTTATGATTATTAAATTCCATTACTGTTTTAAAATAAAAGGCAACATGATACTTGGCCTTTAAAAATTAAGAGTCCTGGTTTTCTACTTTCTACCCTCTAAGCAGTGATACTTAAATTACCACTTTCCTCGTATATGTTTCCTCATTAACTACATTCATTCTAGTATAAAACACATCTCATGTACAAAAATGTTGCTAAGAAAGGAAAAATTACTTTCTTCTAAAACAATTTTGATCTCCAATCCTTTCTCACTGTTAATTCTGCTACCTTGTTTTAAATTAGTTGAAAAAGTACCCACCTCTGCTCTCGCCCACCCCATAAAATCAGTGACATCTTCCAAACACGCAGCAAAGCTGTAACTACATGTTAGCAAGTCTATGAGTACAGATCTAATTCTTTAAAGACAGGAAACAAAATATTTTTTAGCACATAACTCTTTTAAATAATTCAGTGTTGACATTTTAAATAACATAACCTGTATTCATGTAGAATTCATTTTACGTGCACAGTGCAGAATATTGTATAACCACCTGCTTATGGAGCAAGTAATTTAGGAAGCTAATAATTAACATTGCAAACTCTAGTGCGATAGCACAGCTGTATCACTTTCAGATTGTAACTGAACATACTGCCTGCAATAAACACTTCCTTAAAAATTAATTATGCAGTATTACTGAACATTTAACGTGAATTTCTTAAGCAGCAATCAATCCCAAGGTAGGTGAGGAAGGGGAGAAACCACATATTATATGCACTGCTGCTCAACTAAGGTTCTTTTACAGTCAACAGCCCAGAAACATACCTCATGTCAAATAAATATTTGGAATGTTATATAATTTTAGTTGAAAAATGGTTTATTACATCTCAGTTTCAGTCCCAGAAGTGTAAAACATTCCTGTATTTAAAACACAGCACTGTCCTATTCAAGTAATTAGAAGTTTATTTCCCTGACCAGAAACCAAGTGAACTTACTCATTGAGATGGATAAACTCAAAACCTATTAAAGAGATGCCAGGCTCCATATACCATCCTGCAGCTCTTCTTTGAAATATGGTTGAAATCCACAAATCTCCAAGACAACACACATAAAGCAGAAGGAAGGAGAAAAGCAGCTTTCCAAGACACATTATGGAAGCAGCAAAAAGACTCATATAAAGCTTAATGACTATGACAGCAGAAACTGAAGACCACTTTTGATTTAAGTGGGCCTTCTGTTCTCAGTAAACTTCTCTTTCCCAAATTGCATTTCCTCTGGAAGCTACATTTGTGTGAAAGCATGGTAATTCCAGAATATAGCACATGTCAGCCAGAAGAAAAGAATCATGACTTACATTTAATAAAATTTTCAGGAGGGGGGACACGGTATGGAGGACAAAATGCACACACAATAAAAACCTAAACAAAACAAACCGCAACAAACCACACCCCAACAGTGATTTACAATACGTCTGCCAATTCAGGTATCAGATCACCACACTTTTGGGGAAGCCCTGCATATTGATCAGATGCTTTCTCATAATACCATAGGATATATGCAGGTGTTTGCAGGCAGCACTCATTAGTCTCTATGATTTTTTGCCTCTTACATCAGTCAAGAGGCCCCTTTCTAAATCTTTTGTTATCTGAACAACTCCAGACAGGCATTAATTGGCATTTTATCACAGGTAACAAACCGCAAATTAAAATAAAAAATGCACACAGCACTAAGCCTGAA
Source organism: Ceryle rudis (assembly GCA_033439905.1). NCBI lineage: Eukaryota > Metazoa > Chordata > Aves > Coraciiformes > Cerylidae > Ceryle > Ceryle rudis. Next base: position 2,602 of record JAAGNO010016192.1, on the reverse strand, counting down.
TCTCTACTGCTTAGTTACCAGCAGGTAGTTACTATATACAACCCTCCACAACAAATGTAGCTTCAATTAATTAATTTTAAGTGTATCAAATCTGAACATTTCCCTTATTGCCCGATTAAAGGACAAAAAAAAAACCCAAAACCCAACACAGAGCTAACAGATGAGCTATCAACCACATTATTTAAGACCCACATCTCAGCTTCAAGCAGTAAAACAACTTTATCTCTCTTAAAAACTGTCCTCATTTTTACTGGGATCTTCCACTAGATCTGGGGTAAAATATATGAAGAAACAAGAGTAAAAAAGACTCCCACCTAACACCTAAACACTATATTCTCTGCAGATATCTCTAACTCCTGTAACTTCCTTAGTAGAGCTAGGACGGGTCACATCAGGTATAGTACTTTGGTCCCATGAGAACAGTTACTTGGATACTTATGACAACACTGCCGATGCACAGTCACTACAAAGGGTACCTAGTGGAGATGCTGGTGGCAGTTACTGAGGAGCAGAGAGTAGTCACGGAGAAATCACAGGGAAAGATTTGGCAGAAACCCTTCAGGTATGGAACCTAAGAGAGCAGGAAGCTCTGCTCTACTGTACTGGGGCAGATCAGGACATACGGAGGCCTGGATGAGCGCTAACACTGTCGGATGCATTAAAATAACTGTTAATCCTCCAGGGTAAACATTATGAAAAAAAAAAAAAAGCTTCAACTTTTAAGCAGAGTTTCATCTAAAAAGATAATAATGGTAGTTCTAAAGACTTATTAGAAAGCCTGAAACTTTCAAAGAAAGACTCCACTTTCAGAGGAAACCTTTTCAAGCCAACCACAGTAACGCACAAATAAGGCCACCACAGCCCCTTACTTTAGTCCTCACATCACAATCCCGAAACCAGCAAGAAACACCACCTCATTTTTATGCCACTCCCTGTTAAGTAACCGAAAAACATTAAACCGTTAAGATACGGCTTTTGTCTGTCTCCAATCTCAGCTGAAGAAAAGGTTCCTTCCCTAGCCCCAAGATCCGTGCGCTGTAGAGACACCGCTATATGCAAGACTTGCACGTCACTGGCATCCGAGAGAAGAAAAACCGCAAACCTTGCGGTAAAGTTTATTTCTGCGAGGGAAACCCCGTCCGTGAGAGGTTTAGTGCCGCACTGCAACGCCGCGGGGCTGTCACCACCCGACAGACACAGGAGCTAACGGACCAGGTAGCCGCGCCACGGCGGGCGGGCTGGCCGCCGGGACAGGCCACCCCGGCAAAGGGAGGGACAGAGGGTCCCTCTGCCTTGCCCGCGTCCGCTCCCGCCGCTGGACGTTAAATCCCTAAAGAGGCTGGCGAACCGGTACGAGCAGTCTAGGGGAGCGGGAGATGCCCTCTCCTCACCCCGTCCCTCCCGCCAGCCCGGCTCTTCGGCTCCGGCCTCCGGCCTGTAGCGAGCAGATCTTCCCCCGCGGCCCGGGAAAGAGGGGGCCGCCCAGGGCGTGGGCGTCAAGCAGCTCCCGGGGAGGTGGCAGGCCCTAGCCCGCCCGAAGGCTGCAGTGCCCGCCGGGCGCGGGTGCTCCCTCGTAAGCGCCGAAGGGTGTTGGCTACTCACCCACGCAGGCAGATCTGCGGAGGAGACGCTGAGCCGCACCACCTCCTCCTCGTCCTCCAGGAAGGCGAGCGCCCGGCCCAGGCGGGAGGTCTTGCCGCCGCGGTGCCTGCGGATCCAGAAGAGCCCGCACAGGGCGATGAGGACCCAGCTGAAGCTCAACCCCAGGTAGCCCAGCATGTACACGGGGAAGATCAGCACGAAGCTCCTCGCGAACTGCGACACCAAACCCGTCACGTCCACGCTCAGCAACGGCGGCGGCTCCGGCACCGACTCCCCAGCCGCCGCCTTCTCCGCGGCGGCGGGATCCGTGGCGGTCCCATCCGTGGCGGACCCCGCGCCGGGGGACTGCTTAGACGCGGCCCCACTCATGCTATCGCAGCGGCGGTTCCTACTACTGCCGCCGCTCCTCCCGCTGCTGCTGCTCCTCCTCCTCGGGCGCTGGCTACGAGCGGGCAGGGGGGCAGGGCGGCGGCGGCGCCTCGCATCCTGCGCCCGGCCCCGCTCACCGCGCACCGACACCAGCCGCCGCCCGCTTCCGGGTTCGGGGCGGCCCGGCCCAAGCAGACGCCGCTGCCGCCGGGAGGGAGGCGCAGTGGGGGGTGGGTTGTGCCACCAGGAGGAGGCGCCTCGTCCCCAGCCACCGCTATTGGCGCCCGGCGCGCCGCACGAACATCCTCCCGCTCTGCTACCTCCCCCCGCCGCAGGCAGCCGGGCGGACCGCGGCCCCCTCCCCTCTGTCGAGCCCGGGCCGGCGATACTCCCGCTCGTCTTTCCCTTCCAGGCCTGCCCTAGGAAGCGCGGGTTCGCCCTGCACAACGGGATCCGGGCCAGGAGGAGATTGTCGCCGCCTCTCGCCGAGCTCTCCTCACTGCTGCCGGGACCCCCGTCGCCTCGGACACCCCCCGGCCAGATAGGTGTGGGAGCATCTAGCCCCGCCCGCCCGCCCCTAAGGACTACCGCTGCCTGGCCTCGCCGGAACGCGGAAGAACATGCCTTGAAA
>JAAGNO010016191.1:12500-45932 GCA_033439905.1 Ceryle rudis | reverse complement strand
AAAGGGTGATTAGACACTGGAATGGACTGTCCAGGGAGGTGGTGGAGTCACCATCCCTGGAGGTGTTTAAGGAAAGACTGGATGTGGTGCTTAGTGACGTGGTCTAGAGAGACCTTATTGTGGCCTTTTAGTACTTAAAGGGGCCTGTCGGAAAGATGGGGACAGACTTTTTAGCAGGGCCTGTTGGGATAAGACAAGGGGTGATGCTTTTAAACAAAAAGGGAGATTTAGACTAGAGAGAAGGAAGACATTTTTTACACTGAGGGCTGTGAGACCCTGGCCCAGTTTGTCCAGAAAGGTGGTAGATGCCCCAACCCTGGAACTATTCCAGGTGAGGTTGGTCGGGGTTCTGTTTATTTCATATTTCTCATAGCATTACAAATTTATTATAAATACTTACATATAGTGATGCTAAGTTTATTTTTATAATTAAAATCTGCAATTACTGGGCTATGGTCCACCTGTGATGGTGCATATTGTTGAGCATAGATGTTTGAAACTGGGAGAACAAGTGACAAACTTAGATCTACACAGCTTATCTTTTTGATGTGATAGAAGTACATGCATTCAGGCAAAAGTCATCAGTGAAGTAGCAATGAATTTTGATACAACAGCCAGAAAAGTGGGACATCATGTTTAATATCTGATCCATCTTATAGATTGTAAATTTAGAGAAGCTTGGATATTATACAGGAATCTGTTGACTCAAACTGTTTGGCCACAACACAGTGTAGTTACTATTTTTAATTTGTATAGTTAATTCTGACTTTCTGATTGGTTGAAAATTGCCTCCAAACAAGCAAAAGAAACTCCAATGCCTAACTATATAATATTTAATGGGACAAACAATTAGAAATGCATTCAGATTAAAAGTTCCTTCATTTCGGGGATGAATTCAAAGTGACTAAAGGCTTAGTTCAATTGCCCACACATAGATTTACAGCAATCTTGTGAGCTGCCCCACAGCCTCTGAGATGCATACAGGAATGTCAGCTTCACACAGGACTACCAGAAGACCCAAATCTTTCTGGAGTGGCCGATGGATGCCAGGTGTGACTCAAGTAGCACAAATTCTCTGTTTTTGGGAAACTTAAGGCACTAGAGCATGGTCCCATTTAAGTAAGTAGGAATACTATGAAAAGACTTGGATCGAGTTCCTGATTATTATTTTATCATTTCTAGCATCCTGTGTGGCACATGCCAACATGTAGCCTGGTGTGTGTGGTTACACAAGCCTTTGAAATGGGCTTGGGCTATTCCCCTTAATATAGCAGATTTAACATTAACCACAGGCATAAGTAAACTAGAATTCTCTAAAGGAGCTTAATGCTGTTTTACAAATGTATAAGCAAAACTGTGCATGCAATTACTGGCAAAATAAGTTATAGTTTCACATAACTAACACATGTAGAAACAACACAACTTTAATGTGCAAACTGTGTTTGTCTCTGATTGCTAAATGCTCAGTTTGCAGGTTTTACAAGTGCAAACACCACTACCTGCATACTACATTTTGGGCACAGAAAAGACTGCATCTGCAGAGAAATAAGCTGTGCTTTGAAAAATTATCCTGTTACAAATAATGAGCTTACTCTGATGTTTTTTTTTTAATCCAGACTAAGCCTATGTACTGGCTGTAGTTACATAGGACAAACAAAAATACAAACTTATTGATAGGCTTTCCCTATTTTACAGAGAAATTTTTGAATGTTCTGGTGGAACTAAAGTAATCTGAACTACTCTTTTTTTGGCTCAGAAGTATTACTTTACTTAATGCCTCTCAAAGCGTCCTTTCTTCTTACTTTAGCTTCTGCAGCATCTTCTATTTCTTCTAGTCTAGAAACCTGTCTTATCAGGCCCTTTATTCCCAACATATGCTATTTACTTCCCATGTAAACTTTATCCCACAGAATTCTTTATATATCTGGTAAAATATAGAATGAATTAGGTGCCAGGATAAAGTTATAAAAAAGGTGCAGCAAGGACGAAGCTCTGAATACGATTTTTGTTACTCCCGTAACATTGAAAGACAGATTTTACAACAAATTTTTTGTAGGTCAGTGATCTATGAAACACATAGAGGTTTTTTGCCTGTTTGAAAACAACATAATAGAGATTTGCTATTAACAGAACTAATCATGGTAGGAAACTTCAACTCTCATAAAGCCTTTGGAAGTGTTACAGTCTACTGGGCTTCAATCCATTATCTAAACACTAGCAAATGTATCCACATTCATCCAATAGACCGGAACAACTCTTGAAGAGCTGTTACGGTCTAGTGAGGGAGTGGTACATAAGCCATACTGCCTATGAAGCTCAAACTTCCTTGTACGTTTTTACATTTAAAGTTAATTTGTTTTAAGCAATGGAATAAATAATCTGACCTGACCTGTGGGCTTGGTTTCATGTGAGGTCAGCAACACTCATAAATTTTCAAGGTTCAGTGACAGTCCCAAAGAAAATTAGCACAATATCCACTTCCTTACTGTTTACTTGCATTGCAGCAATTCTAATAAATTTTGAAACAGAGACATCTGATAGGAAAGGTCCTGATAAGAGTATGGGATCATAAGTAATAGCACATCTAACCTCTGTTAGGGCATGGGTATGGAGAAAAGAAACTGGGAAATGAGGAAACAGGAAAGGAAAAAAAAGGACCCCGACTAGTTTTGATGGCAAAACCTTCATGGAATACCCTAAGAGCTTTATGGGCCCATGTGAAATACAGAACTAGATGTTAAAATCTCCTTTGAGATGTGGCTGGTTTCCCCAACTTAAATAATTGTTATCCTTACTTCTTATAAACAATTCTGAGCATTTTGTTTCAGAAAAAAAAAAAAAAGCCATTAAATGCTGATTCTGTTCCCCCTCTTTCGTGCTCTGGAAGGACCAACTGAGGTTGTTTTTCCCCTACTGCTCTTGCCTAGTGACTTGTGAATCACTAACTGACACTCTGGAACATAGCTGAGGAAATAACTGAGGTTCAGAGCTGCCAATAATGGCCCACTAAAGTTCCTTCCCAGCTCATGGCATAACTTGTCCCCACAAACGTCCCTTCTGATTCTGTCTAATAGTGTCAACCTGTATGAGCTTAAAAAGCACAATAAAGAGGTTGCTTTCCAGATTTTCCTATGTCAAATGAGACGTGCTTTTCGGTCCAGATTTCCCTGAAGGAAAGAAGAGCAGCTGAGGTATCTCATGCTGCTCAGTCAATGTTTGGATGATCCCACTCCAGGGAAACATAACACAAGCGTCAAAGTCAAGCTGCAGCTAGTGGATGTTTCTGTACTCAGTGACTAAGCAGTAGGAAAGTTCAAGAGAAAAAAAGGAGTATCATAGTCTTCGAGAGCACATGACATCCAGCAAATGTTATTATGCAGCAGCCTGCATATGCCAAGGAACAAGAAGTATGAATGCAAAAAGTGTTTTATATCTTAGTGGAATACCCCTGTAAATATAGCCACTTGAGGAATCTATTTCTTCAGAAAATACCTTTTGTGCTGCTGGGATGTTTGGGGGATTCTATTTTCAAAACCTGTGTTCTGGATCTAGTGGAGCAATGCTTTTATCACAACCATAAAATGGTTACGAGCCAATTCCTCATATAAAACAGTCAGTAACAGTGGGGCTTTTTTATGACAAACATGATGTCAGACAAAGGGCATCAGGACTTAGTCTTTGTACTACAATACAAAATAACAATACATAAACACCTTTGTGAAGCAGCTTGAAACCCCATGTTTTCTATTAAAAAGTCATGTTCAATCTTCACTGTTGATAGAACAGAATAGCTAACACAGAGAACATTGTATATCAGAAAGGTCAATAGTTATTATGAGCTACAAATATATTTTTTTCCATCCTTCAGGCTGTTTAGCGCATATCACAGCATGAGCAGCTGTCTTCTTTAATGCTTTTAAAATTAGAATCCCAAAGAAGAAAAAAAAAATTACATTTGCAATGATTGCTCTTTGCTTTTGTAAGTTTACTTTAATACACTATTTTATATACATGAATCTTCCATGCAGCCTAACCGAGGGGCAGTAACTGGTTGCTAGTATCTACTGGATTGCCATATCAATGTGTGTAGAATCCTGCCAAAAAATCACTTTACACAAATTGTGTAACCTTGCTGAATAACCTTTCTAGAAAAGTATGTAGCTACTGGGCATATGTTTAAACCAAGCAAGCATACATGTGCAAACACAGACTGATCATTACTAATGGCAAATGTTTACTGGTTTAGCAGCACTAAACATAGACAACCACCCAACCTACCACTTTCCATTCACAAACTGAAAATGGAAAAAAAGGGTGGTAAGATTGTGGCATCATTTGACCTCTTATTTTTTGCAAACACAGCAAGTATCTGGGTTCATCTTTGCTAACAGTGAACAACTACTGAAAACTGCAAACAGGTTCCCATTCTGTTCTTTGGATTTCAGTCATATGGGCTCTACCAAACTGTTTCCTTTTCCAAGTTTGAACCTTATCTGGATGTGTACTGGTGCGTCAAATGCAAGCTGGAATTACATAAATATTTGAAGTATGGAAGGCAAGGAATAATTTTCTTTATAATACAACTTTTTAGATAATTTAGAATGGTTCAATAATAAAAAATTAAGTCAGAGTTAAAAGCCATGTATTGTCTACATAGAGTTTAATGTTTGCCTTACAGACAACTTCATTACTGGGCAGTGGCAATAGGTATGGTGCTAAATATCATGACAATATGTGGATTCTTTTGGGGGATAAAGGGAAATACTGCAGATTTTGCCAGATGTATAGAAAGTCCTGTCTGAATGTACCTTATGAACTACTTTCTCCATCTGGATGGCTTCATAGTTCAGAAGACAGTCAAACAACACTTTTAAAATGTCTGAAAACATGTAACTTCATATACTCAGAGAGACAGACTTACCCATGTCAAAAAACCCCAGTGTGATTAACACTGTTATTTTTAAAGAAAAAGAGTAATAGAAAAAATAAGCAATATATTCTTTCCCATCCCTTACCCCAAACAAGTAACATTTAAAAATATCCTGTGAATAGAACTATTACTTAAACATGAAAATACTTATGTCCTCAGCACTTGGCATCCAAAGTTATTTCAGAATGCTAACAACATTTCCACCATCACAAGATTTGTTGTGCAACTGTTCCCTCTCATCTGTCCTACAGAAACTCCATGACCCAGTTCAGGATAGGCAGAACCAGGCAGGCTGCTAATCCTGCTGTTGCTGCTGCTGTGGAACTTGCTAGCACAGCTGGTATGGCAGGGAGCTGATGTTACTGGGATGTACTTCTCGATTGATAGGGCTTCCAGCAGCAGCCTTCACATCCAACACTCATGTTCTTGTCTGAAGAAGGTGTGAGAAGGCCAACTATCCAGGATTCTCTATGGCTTTGTCCCTTACTAGTATCACTTCCTTGTTCCTGTTACAGTATTCTCTCCTCAGGGTAACACATTAAGTTAAAATAGAGCAACAATATTCCTAAGATACACCGAGAGAGTTCTTATACAGACAAGTTATCATTTATAGATTTCTTTACTCATGCAGAATTTACCAAAAAGAAAAAAAAAAACAAAACCCAAACCCAAAAAAAGGCAAGCCTAAAATAATGAGAAGCATAACACCATTGAAATTCAAAGAGAGTTGAGAACAGGTATCTCCAAAAATGACAGACTTGAGGCTGCTGAAAACAGATGTCTAAGAATAGTTCCAGTGGGCTGCAGCCATGCATTATTCTTAGGAAACAACTCAAATTATGTAGCGAAAACAAATGTCAAATGAACTGGACATCTTACTTTTATAATATTTTCCCCCTTTCTTTATATAATTGCACCATGGAGTTAAGCTTTTTGACAGACACTATTAGAATGTGTCATATTACACAGAAAACAGCATTTTAAAAATCAGCCCACAGTGCAGGTATTTTGGCATATTTATCACATGACTTGAATGATAAACACTTAACAGAGGAATTCTGGTTTTTTTTGCTTTATTTTAATGATGGAAACAATGACTTCTTTTTCCTATAATGCCCCTTCAGTTCAAACTTTAAGTAAAATAAAGCCAAAGATAATAGGAATAAGATGATCAATAATGATTGCTCTTCCTTTTTCTGTTAGCCCATTTTTCTGTCTCCAGCGTTTGTAAACTGAGTAACTTGGAGAATGATCGCTCAGACACAGGCAGAACACAGTATGATTGGTGAAATTTCCATGGTACAGTATTTCCCGAGTTTTTCTGAGTTAAAATTTTTCTACATTGTATTTTCTCAACCCTGGAGCTTGCACTGTTTCTTTTTCCTCCAAGTCTGAAGATCACCCCATGGATTAACAAATGATTGAGGATTCTCTCTTAAAAGACTCTTTAAAAACTGTCAGAATCAGCCTGAGACAAAGATTTATTATGAACTATTTAAAGGGCTTAATATATGTATCCCCAAAGAGCCCTTGGAGCAAACTAAAAAGGAAGAATGGAATTCTCAAAGAATGGGGAAAATCTCCAATGCCCCACTTTCTTCACACCATGATTACTGTTTACTCAAAGGATAAAATGCCTAACCTGTCACATGAAGTCTTCAGAAGCCATATTACTGCTGATATACAGTAAAAAGAGCAAAACAATGAGCCTTGACAGTAATATGCCTAAGAAAGGCAGCTGTAATTTGCTTTCTAACCTGTTCACTAACACACTAATGTGGATACATCTTGTAGAAAGAGCTGATCTCCTGACCCAGACAGCAATCAAACAACTGCCAGAGTGTTTGCTGTCACACAAACTGTGACCATTACCTTAATTATACGTTACCATATAATAAACCCTCCCTAATGAGCAATTCTTCTCCCACCTGTGTGCCAGCTAACCCTGCTGTCCTTGACGAGTACCACTGCAGATGATTTCATTTGAAATTTGGAAAGCACAGTCATATGCATTCCTTCCAATAGATACAAACATGATGTATTTTAAACAGGTTAGTTGCTTTACTAGGGGGACAAGACAATAAAAAGTTCAGGCTTATACTAAAGAAAGTGAAATAGTATGAAACATACCATACAGTACTGGTAAATTTTAAGAAAAGTTGGATTTGGCCTTTGACTCTATATGTTCATGAATAAATATAACCACCTTTACATATTCTTTTTTTTTACATATTTATTTTTTGTTTACAGAAGTATATAAAGTACTTTTATATTGTAATTTTTCACTTTGTGCCTAAAACCAGGTATTGTACTTGGGGTCATTGTTTGCACAAATGCCTGCCTTCCATCTCTGATATTAACTTACAGCAGTTTACATTTTTTCTTCTAGTTTTTCTCTCTTTTTATAGCATTTTATTTTCTTCTGTTGTCTGAAATTTAGGACATTTTCTTTCACATTACAATTCACAGGACACCATATCCTTATGAACAAATAAAAGACAACTTCCTTCTCCACAGACATTATCTATGTTCGACCTTAGATGCAGTACTGGGAAAAAGAAGGAAAGAGTGAAGAACAGGAACCTGGGTTTGGCCTATCTGGGTTATTAGCCTCTCTTCTTATGTGATGGTTTCAATATTTTACCTGGTCATGTTAAACGCATACCTAAACTAAGGAAATCAGTGGAAAGCACCCGAAGACTTTCTAGGTGTTTTATTTGAATAGTGAGTATCAGTGTAGAAAGACAAAAATGCAGCTATTATGTCAGAAGATCGGAAGGAGCATGAGAGGGACCTAAACAGCACTCAGAGCAGACAGCTGAACAGCAGAGCAATAGATGGAATTTCATACTAATAAGTGCAAGATGTAGCACACTTTTGAAGAAACTACTCCTGTATATTGAGGAGTTTTGAATAACTATAACTAGGCAATAAAAGGAAATGGAAATATCTAAGTGAAAACATCTGTTCTGCATGGAGACTGTTATGACCAAAAAGTTAAATGATATATTAGAACACAATAAAAAGGAACCTAAAATTAATAAATTAATAAAGAAAATTTTACAATGCCATTATGTAAATTTATAGTCCAATCTTTACACTAAGTATTGTGTTCAAGTCTGGTAAACCACTACTAAAAAAGACAGAAAAACAGAAACAGAAAAACTCTAGCAGAAGGTCATCTGAAGGGAGATTAATAAGATTATAAATATTCTGCTTTGAGAGATGACAAATAAGAAGTGATGTGGCAAAAGGTACATAATGATACGTAGAAGATAATATAAGAACAAGGAGATTGCCAATAAGCTGAAGAGGAAAGACATTTTGAACTGATACAGATAAAATAATAAAAAGAAATAATTTTTTTCCCCACACTATGTACCTTTTGCAATTCACAATCAATATATATATAAAACAAACTTCAAAATAAGGACTAAATATCTATGAAGCTAACAAGAATAACCACTACACTATTTATAATTAAATTTACATGACATCTCAAGTGTCATGATTCAACTTACATGGTACAGTTACTATTCTGTAGACTTTACATGTCTGGAAATATTTGGTACCAGCTTCTCTAAAAGATGAGCTAGTTAGTGGGCTAGGTAGACAATGTTCACTCCTATATGATACGAATTCTTGTGTTCCTAAGAAATTCTTCTTCCATACAGAGAATGGTAGCAGGAGCTACTTCTCTTGTTTACTCATACCCCACCAGGTTTAAAATTCTTCAGTAGTTTCTAAGTAATCAGTAGCACATGAGAAAAAAAAAAAGTCTCTTCAGAAGGAATACACAACTTCTTGACCTCTTCCCTTCCTTTGTTGGCTTTGAATTGGAACATTCTGATGCACTTTCTCTAGAAGTTAAAAGCAGCAGCATAAAGCTGATTTGTACTAAGGTAGGAGAAAATTCTGAAGCTAAGGAGATCTGTGGTGAACATCATGTCAGTGATTCTCCTCTTTGAGCACTGAAAAATTCAAGAACTTTCAGCTGAAGTATTGCAGATCCTTGAATGGTCTTCACATTAAGCGCAACATCTCTTCATAACTGAAAGGCTCCATCCTCCAGCTGGCCTAAGATATCTGTCTTTGCTGCATACACTTTATATATTCAGAATGGTCTCTATGTTTTCCCTGCTCTACTATTTACACAGCAGAAAGTAGCTTGCAAAGCTTGCCCGTTACCATTACGGGGTTGCTATGAAGACTCTGTACTGAAGTCCATTTCCTCAAGCTTTACAGCTAATGTTTAACGTTAAAAGATTCTTATTACACTACTTGTATAATAAAGGCTTTAGAGAGACTAACAATAATCAGTTTTCAAAGAAATTAAAAGAGATGTAGCATATTATATATTGCAATCAAAGAGTTTTGCTGACAGTTTATATTCTGTATATTAAAAATATAATTATTTTCATTTAATAGTGGTACATTTTTAATGGACAGTTATAATGTAATCAGGGCAGACTATAAATCTTACATGCAAACAGATTCATAATCCATCTGTCTTGCTACAAAAAATACAAATTGTAACAGTAAAATGAACATGTTTTGATGAAATATTGCATAAGGAAGTTCTTATATACTGCAAAATATGACTCGTAATGTGAAATTTCTCTTCAAAGCCAAAAGGTGCTGTAAGACTGACAGTGATCCACATTCTCTTTACGCTCTCTTACTGGCTTAGACACAACATAGCTCATTATATGGTTCACTGTTCTATGCAAAAAAGCCCTTGATAAGTCAAGAAATGTAATTTCAGGATTACTTTGATTAAATGATATTTAGATCACAATACAAAAGAAAGCCTGTTATTATGAAAAAGCTTTTGTTAAAAAATATTTTTATTTTCCCATTTAGGCACACAAAATTCTCCTAGAAAATTCTAGTACAGTATAGTGATTTAATGTAAAAAATGTTAGTAACTGCTTAATATAATCAGGTGTTAGGATAGTGATGACTACCTCATCATATTGGTAATTTTTGCATTCTGCTAGCAAATTTTGCTTTTGCTAACATGATGCAAAAGTTGTTAATATAATGAGTCTCCTTGTATTAGCAACTTTCTATCACATTAACAAAGATTAAATTTGCTAATGTAATATGACAGTCACTAACACAAGATTAGTGCAAACAGGGACCAAAATCTCTGTAGACCTCCTAAAGGTAAAGCTGAACATGTAAGCAATGCTCATTTGTTTTTCCTTTGTTAGATATGCTTTGAGTGCCTTAAGTGTCACATCCATCTACACTCACTGAATGCTCTCCAGGAAGGTCCATTTTATTGAACACTAATGGAGCCATGAGACAATGATTAACTTTTGATGCAAAATCATGAACCATAAACTTTCCTTGTTAGAGGATAAGTGACTCAAGCAAATGGATCAGCTTGTATTTATGCAACATAGAAATGTGTGTTCATAAAAACTGACATTAGTAATATTGCTGATTACTTTACATAGGACCTTCCATGATGAGCATACTGATGTTTACACAAATATGAAACAGATACAGCAAACACCCCTGTACTACATTGCTCACAGGGGATCTCGCAAAAGAGATTTCACAAGTTAAAAAGAGTTTATGGCATAAATGCCATAACATTAACAAATGACAAACAGCAGAACTCAGCCTGAGTACAATGATGATCTTCCATGCTTGAACACTGCCACATCAAAATGGCTGCACAGCCCCAGCCACATCTGCACAAGTGACTTGAGAAGTAAGATATGCTTAGGCATGCACATATCAACGAGGATTAAGAGGTGTTAGCCATGTCAAAGCTCCCTGGCTTCTGCTGCAGCACTGGAACCATTCACATTCCTAGAGTAATGTTTCTTCTTGCTTTCAGCTCCCTGTCCCAGACTTCAGATGGGAAGAGCCAAAGAGAAGCTGCAGCACTATGTGAGAATGGAAGCCTAAGTCCCTCTTCACAGCGGAAGCCTAACCTTGCCTAAATAGTCTGACTTTAATGAGCAGCTGAGTCACATGCTAAGTTAAAGAAGAGGTGATACGGTCTGTTACTACAAGAAAGCTTTAGAGTTTGCTCTCACCTTCCATTATGAATCTTTTAGGTCAAGCCACATACCAAATCCTACAGTCAGGGAGATACTTATGTCCTGCCTCAGAACAACCTACAACATAACAGCATCCTTCCTGAAGTCGGGATGTATCCAGTGTTGGGATTTAACATATTATAACATGCATGTGCCTGAATGCAATTTTGGTTTGACAAAAGCAAAAATGAAATGCAACAGTTAGTCAACACAACTGTTTACAGTTGCAAGCAATTAAACACCACTAAAATATTTTGAGAAGAAAGAATAGCTCCTTGCCTACAATCTGGGATGGAAAACCGTGGTATCAGAAAGACAGTACACATAGGTTTTCAGTGAATAACCTCAGCACAGCCTCATGCAAATAATGACAAATATTTGGGTATATAGTTTTCGTCTTCCTTTCAGGAAAATCACCAGTAAATTCAGCCCATACAATGTAGTCACTGAACTACCTAACCACTTATTATTATGAGCAGCATGTGGCTTTTTTTCTTCACTAGAGCAGTATTTCTGGAGCTGATTTGTGACTGAATACTAATATGGCAAACTGTAGTCTGTTGATCTAAATTTCACTGGCACAGTTTCGTGGTTTGTTTTTTTTTGTCTCATTCCACGCCCTACCCCCCCCATACAGGAATCTTATTCTTCCTTGCCCAGTTTATTTGACTGTGACAGTTCACAGCTGAGCAGTTCAGAGGAATACACAGCTTCCTTAATTTACCTCACTTGACAGCAGTAGGACCTGATCCTGCAAATCAGCTTTAAAATTAGACTTGGAAACTGTCATGTAAATCACGTGAGAGATGAATTGGTTCTCACCATTTATGAAAATTAGGTCACTTATTTAGGACATTAAAAAAAACTCAGGAGCTATGACTTGAGGCACACATAATATTTTTTTTTTGCCAATGTAGTCCCCTTACCTAATGCATAGAAATAGATTCATAATCACACAATACTAATAAGCCAATCTGTCTTAAAAGGTTCCTTTACAGACATATTTCATTATAGAACTCTTTATGTTTATGTTGAACTGTATGAATGATGATGGGTCTTTTTTTCCCAAAGCTTCCATAATGCAAAGATTATTGGATTAAGCACAAAGTTTAGGTCATACAAGCATGGCACCATGAAGCAACAAACACCAAAACAAGGGCAGAAACCCTAATGACATGAAGCATGACAACAGGGGTAGGTGTTTGATGAATATATTGTATTCTCCTAAGCCACTGAGGAAGAAGAGGGCAAGTGACATGAGGAGAGATAGAAACAAAGTAATTTGCCGATATTTTTTTCCTCTGTGTGCTTTGTACCACATAACTGCTGAATGTACAATTTTACCCAGCTATTTTCAGTTAAAGTTTAGCCTGTTTGTGTAATTGCCCTGTCCCACTGATGACTTCCATACGTGTCCATGGATCAGTTGAGGATTTCATAGAGAAGATGTTTAGGTCCTTCTGCTCCAGTGCGACATGTTGGACCACTGAAGGATCTATCATGGGCAGTAGTACCAGGACTGATGCCATCTGCAGGCCAGACACTAGAAGCTATAACATACACTCTTTACAAAGACCTCACAGAAAAAAAAGTCTATAGAAAAAGCATCTTGCCAACCACAGTCTGTATACAGATTCCTCAGGTCTATTAGCACACTTCAGAGTGCCGAGAGTGGCGCAAACACGCACTTTGCTAAGCTTGTGTAAGGCATGTATTCCCAAGAGTTTGTACCCAACAACTGCACAGCAGCACACAGAGACATGGGCATTGTTTTTGTGCAGACAACAGAGCTACCATGTATGCAACAATCCTGTGTCTGGAATGGAAGTACAGTTTGGGAGGGGGAAGAATTGAACAGTGCACTGTTTGATTAGAAGAGCACCAAGCACATTAAGAAGCTACCATGAAGACTGTTTGGGTTTGATATTTTTGAATAAAAGGCATAGTCCTACCATTCTGTCCTTTGACAATACATTATTTTTAGTGCCATGTGCTGTATTACATTGTCTGATAAAGTACAAGAATTTGCCAGATGACTTGATTTCTGCCCTTGTCAGATTATTTTGCTTAGTTTCTGATGAAAATGTAAGACAAGCTTTGCAAAATTATTTTTGTGGATTTTCCTCTCAGCTTCTTTTCCCTTCCTATTGCCACATCTAATCTATTTATCTATGGCTCAGTTATTGATTTATGTCCACTAGGATGCTAGATACATATCCTGTAGGTGATACCAGCTTACTTTTGTTACATTGTATATAGTGAACAGATACCCTGAATTGTATCTGTGCATAAAAGCATCACAAATTGTTATTAATTATGCTCTAAGGAAGATGTATTCCACTGTTGAACTTTTGAAACAAGGCAAAGTATAATAATTCTTCTCTTCACAGAATGATTTTTTTTTCCTTTGTTATGGGACAGCTGATGAACACAATATTGCTTTTACTATACAGTCCTGAAAGCGCCAGTTGGGGGAAAACATATTTTTCAGTACTTAAAATAAAAGACCAAAATGTTACAATAGCTTGCATGGAAGCTGCATGTATGTCCGCTTAACAAAAATAGCCTTTGAACTGCAAAGACATTTGGTGATGATTACTGCTCACTGAAAAAATAATTACAAAATGTTATTCATCTCTTTCTTTTCCTGTCCATGTGTTTATCTATCATTTTGCAGTTTTCAGCAGAGCAGATGTGCTATGACAGAAACAGCAGCTACAGTATTTGCTTCACATACAGAAACAACAAGCAAATGTGACTCATATCCTGGATTACATTAAACAAAATGGAAGAGTGACAAAAAAAATCTGTTAGTCTAACAACAGATTTTAATTGCAAACTAAATTGAAATTCATTTGTTTAAAAAAGTGTTTTCAAATGTTAACTTGCAGATTTATACTGTAGTATTTGCCAAAAACGTTAATGTTCTGAGGTGAAATCCTGTTTCTAATGAGGTCACTAGAGCTTTGCCACTGCATCTGGGGGGGCAAGAGTCCACCACGGTCCTTTATTTGGTTCCCCTTGGATAATTTACATGTTTTATGTACACCACATAAGCACTAAGCTTTAACTTGTCTAAAAAAAAATAATTAAAACTTTAAGACTGCGAATGATCAAATGCAATTAAGGATTTGTCCATAAAAGATGTAATCAATAATTATTATTTCATGATCAGCTGCAGAGACCCAGGTTTGACATATGAGCTATTTGTCAAAGGGTAAACTGAAATGTCTTTTACTTTAACACAAGCAGGTCCTCTGCTCTTGACCTATTAAAACTTTGTTTGCTATTATACTTGCTGCTGAACAAGTCATGCGGAAAGGTGTTGAGGAAATGAGCCACTGTGTTCCCCAGGTGATATAAATGCTTTATCAAACTGATCCCTGCCTTGTTATGTAAACTATACCAGGTACCGTTCGTTTTAAACAGAGAGATAAACAGATCTAATATGCTTCAGGGCATCATGCTTTATGCATGAACTGCTTTTTATTTTTATATTAAAGATTTTCTTGACACAATCCTTTGCAATGAAGGAAAGCTCCAATATAATGTCTTAACTACAACCACTGCAGTACCTGCAAGTTCAAAGTACTGAGACTGATATTCCCTGATCAGATAGTCCCATGCTAACCTCTGTAATTAATTCTTAATAAACAATTAATTTTTTAGTGAAATACCTCTTGTAATGAGAAAGTCTCTCAAAAGATAAATGAAGTAATCCTCTGAGATGGAATTTATAACAAAATAACTTGGTCTATCCATCTATTTACAATATTTAGCTACCTACTCTTTGTTTTCAGTTGTCTGATCTATCACTTGTTTTTTAATTTATTATACAGCTTTCAATCTGAAGTGATGTCAGATAGAGTGTTTTTAACCTTCCCAGGAGTAATATCCAGTTTCTTTTTATAGCAATGGGAGTAAATTGTACTCTTAGTGTTCATGGGAGCAAATGCAGAGTATCACCAAAGATTTCAGTATAGTTACTTAAGGTTTATATCCATAAACAAGATGAGAATTTAGTCAGCTGTCTTAAATTTGAGACATACAAGATGGAAGTGAAAATGTTTATGCTCTCATTTCAAAAAATAGACCTACAAGGATCCACTCTGAGAACTTTGTACACTCTTAGCTTAAAATATTATTACAATTTGCTTGCTCTTGGTTTAATATTCATTGTTGTCCTCTGAAATTTTAAGGACAGCTAGAGACCCTATTTTCTCAGAACTGCCTAAGAAGAAAGAGGATACATATTGTCATATGCACAGAAATATTTCCTTTTTCCCACCTAAACAAAGATTTTAAATACACTTCCCAATATCATCACAGTTCTAATTATGGAGTCACTAGTTACACCCTTGTTATTTATCTGCTTCTACAGTTAGATCTATATGAATGTGTATATGTGCATGCTAGTGCAGCTATACATGTGTGTATTCAAATGGCTTTTCCATATACTCCTGCTAAGTTCCAGTAGTGTTTCCAATGCATAATTAATTAAAATCACCAGTAAAAATGGTTTCTAGAGCATTATTTGTATTATAGTCAACACAATAAGTGTAATTACTCTCAGGCTGATAAGGGTAGTAGGTTTAGTCTGCCTTACTTCACATTTTTTAGGCTGAAAAAAATTCAGTACTTGATAAAAGCCTTTGTTTTAGCAAATGCATATGCACAGAGATAGCACAAATAGCATGGGTTTAATGCTGAAGGTATTAGATTAACAAGAGAAAACTGGATAATATAACATTCTTCACTAAAAGTCTGGTTTGTTTGTATTCATAATGTAAATTTTACTTCAGGACATATTTTCTAGAGACATGACGCCTTCCTTCCCTTTATTCCATGCACAACTCAAAACAGAAAAACTAATGAAATTTAACTATCCATAAGCCTTTGTTATGGATGGACTGAATTATAACTTTTTAATTTAGTCAAGTAAAGAATTATTACAGTAGGACTCTAGGGCAGGAATGTGTTAATAAAATCATACTCTCTGCCTTTTCATTTAAAATAATCCCCTTGAGCTGATTAAATGAAATATCACTTGTTTAATAACTGACAGAACATTATTTTTAAGCAGAAATGTTTTGCATATCTTCCTATCCTGTTTTTAATTCCAGGCACAAAGTAGTAAAGGCACTGACATCACACAAAAGGAGTAGAGTTTAGCACTTGGATATAGTTTGTCCTGTCATAGTGGCATCTATAATTTAGTGTGAAGCAGTGAGGTAGACAGAGCATTATCATTAGAAATCATCCTGAACAAGGATATAAAACACAGTCGCAATAACACTTGTCAGAAAGGTGACTGCAGTCAAAACTAATATCCAAGAGTTTCAAGATAAATGCTGACACTGCAGCCCTCTTACAAAGACCATTATTGCTCAAAAAAAACCTCAGAAAAAAAAAAAAAAGCAAAACAAACTGTGAGCCTTCCCCAGAGCGAACAAGTTAGTGTGAAGTTTGTATCTGGGGTGGCATAAACTTTGTGAGACTTACTGTAAGTAGAGCCCTTCTTTACCTGAATAAGGTACTTTATGTGGCTACAGAGAAGGAATCAGATAGTCTTCCTGGCTTAATAACTTTAAGCTACTCTAAATTCCTCCCTCTACCCTCTCCCCATTATCTGAGTATACAAATAAAATCCTTAGAACAGAAGATTAATTGTGCTGTTTCCAGATTCAATCCTTCTCCCTGCTGCACACTTCTCCAACCTGTATTCCTCAAACAACACTTGATTTTCCTAGTCTTTATATTTGGACTTATCTCTGACTCCAAATGCAGCTGTGATTTTATAGCCTTTTACTGCTGATTTTGTAAATTGCAAAGCCACAGGGAAACTCCCAAGTCAAAACTGTAGTCTTGAAACTTGGAGGCAAGTATAGTAACTCCATTGTGTTTGTTTATTTAGCACTGATGATGCATATCTCATCAGGAAGATAAACTAATGCACAGGAATGCTGCCTCTTTAATACACTGATTCAGTGTCTTTGCAGGTGTACCGCAGGACAAGAAACAGGCTTTGTGCACAAGGTATTTCTTCTACTATAGGCAACCTCTCCTGATCAGAGACACAGAACAGACACAATGGTTTGAAGGTCTATACAGCCTAGTATTCCAGACTAGATGGACTTCCAACAGTGGCCATCACTACTGAGAAATGGGAGAAAAGTGAGGAATGTCTGCTACAATCTCTGGGTTCTGTTTCAGGCTCCAGACATTTTCAGTGCATAACATAATCTGAGTCTGATGCTGTTTGTTTACTAACCACCATTGGCCAAGGTCTACTCCCTTTTGCCTGAAGAAAGCAAGGAAGGGGTTCTTCACAGAAGACATAAGTGTAATGTGAAATGACCAGCTTGAAGAAGCTCATGAGCTTTACCATGCAGTATTATGCAGTATTATAGAAACTCAGCAACAAACAGAATGAGACCTACCTTGTGTTAGTCTAAGCAAATATTTTATTTAATGAAAAATAAAGGAGAGAAGAAAAATCCTTGTTACTAAAGGACTTGAGAGGACTAGCTCATTCCTTAATCTCTCTCTGATTATAGGTAACAACAAATGTGTCTGGAAAAAGTGCCAGAAGACCTGTTGTGCACTGTTAGCTAATAATGTGCATATAGCAGACCTTTCTTTCTAAAATCACAAATTGGTATCTAAATTGACTTGAAGCACAATACACTCTATAAAAATAGTTCAACTGAAATTGGAAGGGAATACTGTCACCATGTATAAATGCTCACATATTTAAATACTCTGCTCTGCTTTTGACTACAGGAATAGCTAGTGGCAAGAAGTTCCACATGTCCATAGATATGCTTCCTTTTCACCTGTTTCACTGATCTTCCATATGAGTTTTACTGAATGCTTTTGTCTCCTTTATGTATAAAGATACCCAGGGTACTATGAAAAAATTCTAGTCTTTTGCATCGTTCCTCAGAAAGAAGTATTCATCTATTAATTTTCAAGTCTAAAGCCATTTCACACTTGTTATGTCACATGTGTGTTAATAGAAATAGCACATATAAACCCACATCATTTTTAAAGGTAATTTTAGTACTGTTTTCCAAAGTGTGTTTGTAAATCAGGAAAATATCTGTCTCCTAGGTAATCATTGTTACTTTACAGCTTTCTGGATGTTGTTTTATTGGAACATTGTAGTTTTTTAGCAGCTTGGTCATTTCACTTTCTCTGTATGTTTCTTTTGTTATATACCATCTAGACCTGCTGATCCCAAATTTATTAGTTTGTTTGGATATCTTATTTTTTTGAAATCTCAGGTTTTGATTGCAGTTGGTTTGGTCCCAGTTAACAATTGTAAAACCTCAGTGTCATTTGTGGGTTAGACTAATGGAAAGAACATAAACCAAACTGACATTGCTCTATGCAAATTCAGTAAACTGAGTAGCTCATTTCTATCTACCAATACATAGACTTTCTTGTTATTTTTTTTTTCATGTGACCCAAATTACTTTGCAGTCTTGCCCTTAGTTCTCCAAATTATCACCTTGCATTTAACTGCCTGTATTGACATATTATTATTGTCTTTGCTGTGATGGATTCATAGTTTTTCTGAAAGATGTAAGCTTCACAATAATCTCAGGAATTTCACCATTTAGAGAGTCATTACTACTCTTAGGAAGTTCCCATATGATGTAATTCAGTTGTCATTACTTAAAAGAGTTTCATGATGAATTTATGGATTACTGTTTCCCAATACTGCTTAACAAATACATGGATTACAATTTCCCTGTATTGGCTATATTCAGCTCTTTCCTTTATTCAAAAGATCCCAGATCATTGGTACTACTAGTGGTAGTTTTTGGAGCAAATACTTCTACCTAAACCATGATATTGAACATAATTACATTAGCAGCTCAACTGTAACTACTTTTGAAGCAACTCCTGTAAAATATGAAAGATTAAGGTAGAAAGTGGACATGTCACTTCTATGTGCCAGGAAGCACAAGTGTCTCAAATATCAAGAAGGGTTTATTGAACTCTTGTCAAGGTGTGAGACTTCTGGGTAGTCAAATGCATCCACTATTATGCTTTAATTAGATTTGTTGACTGTTTTATCTCCAATACTGCTCACCCATTAGTCTTTTCCTGGCCAATGTGTCTGAATATGAACAATTTGCATTTCTGCACGTTTAAGGATTGGGATTTCTACATATGTAGAGAAGAAATATTTTTAAAGGCTTTATTCTGACATCAAATTACCCCATAAAGATGTCATGATCAGTAAGTTCTAGCATTATCCACTGTTTCCAACTGGTCATATTTTTTTTCAACAATGCCTGGTTCCATAAAATTTAAAATAAACATTATGTATGTTTGAAATTATGCAGCTCAGAGCAGAAACAATAAAGTGTGCCAAATCTTTTTTGGGATGTGAGATGACTGTTAGCCAGACAAAGAAAGACTTAATAAACATAAGGTGTCAACACTGACTATTTTATTTGCAGCACACATATTATGCATTTGAAGAACTGTTACTTAAGACAGAAGAACACTTACATGCAGGTACTGGCAGGGGAAATTTCCTCCTCAAAATTATCTAACATTTCAAAAAATGTATTTTCCTTATGTGGAGGTACTAACCTGCCTGCAGACTGTAGATGCAAGCATAACTTCTGTGTTTGTTTGAGACAAAAGAATTCTTGAAGTTCAAAAGTAGGATAAGTTATATATATATTTTTATATATATATATAAAATGGAAGCTGTAAAGCAACCATATACTGAATTTCTTTGCTAGCAAAAAAGAGTCTAGATTTACAGTAAATTTACTTTCCTTCATAGCTTGAAAACTGCATTAAATGAAAAAAATTAAATTAGATGGAGAGGAATAAATTTAATCAAAACACTGTTAGATAAAATAACTTGGATTTAGGAGACTGCAGCAGCTACTGCCAAAACAAAGCTGTTATTATTTACCAAAGCTAACAGCAGTCATTGTTTAAAAATCCAAAGGTAAAAACCAACAAAACTGTGCTAAATTATCTACAGTATTCAATGTAGCAGAGTACTTTGTTGCAATGAAATTATCTAATGGATTGCTTATTGTATTTCACATAGGAAATGCTAGGATGGATGTATTTCAAACTATGTTCTTACTGTATAATCCTCAAAAGAAGAAAAAATTATCATGGATATGTAAGCAAGAAAAGGTCATAATGTTAAAGAAAGTGCTCACCTCCACAATTATCCACAATACTGGAACAGCTTCTTTACAGAAGTTGGAGATTTACATTGTTTATAATGGGAGCATGATTTGGCTTACCAGCTTCAAGAGGATAGGAATTTTGGACCAAGAACTGCTATTGCAAAATATCTGTGGAGATCACAGAGTGGAAGGGGTTTTCATTTGGGCGTTGTAATTGATAATTGCAAAAATATGAATATATAGAAACAAAGATGCTAAAAGTTCCTCTCTGTGTGTCCCAAAAATTATCATGGTGTAAAAATATCACATTCCACATCAATTTGATCTGTCCCTTGTAGTGTGTGGAAGAATAATAGCACAGCACTTTAGGTGATTTTGCAAATACTAAAAGAGGGAGCTGTGCTAATGAAATTTTATTTATTTTTTTTTTTTAATTTTGTTTTGCCTTTATCTTGGTCGTAGACATAGAAAACAAATCATAGTAACTATATTCCTCAGAAGGCAGTATCATTTACTTTCAATAGACTCTGTAACACTGTTTAAAACTTGAAAGCTAATAAACATGGATTTGTAGAATTAAAAATATCGAACAATTGGAGAAATAGCAACTCACAAAATTAAAGTTTTATAGCCCAAAGTAGAAGAAGTGTTCCACAGTTTAAATATTTCATGTCTGACATTTTCAGACTCTGCTGCTGTGTGAAGTTGGATTTTGAATCTTCAGTGCTATACAAGTTTTTGAGTTTGATCTTAAAAACTAGAAACTACTAGCTCTGATTCACCTTTGTATTAAAAGGACATCCAATGTCTACCTAATGATATTTCCTAAATTGATTTTAGTATACCACATGAAAAAATATGCAGCTTAGGAAAAATACAATGGTCCGGTTATGTTGTTCACAGTCTTTGATATGATTAACAAAAGCTTTCTGTATGACATGTATTAAAGGAAGCTAGAATTTAAAAATATACTGTGCTATTACAGCATAAAGTCTACAGATGTGATTGCCTAAAAAGAAAACCAGTATAGAATCTGGATGGCAACTCTGCCATACAAGTCAACTAATATTTGAGACATCTCTTCCACCGCTCTGGGGTGCTGGAAGGTTGTTTTCTGATTATTATTAGAATACATGCTTTATATTCAAACTGAAGGTAGGAGTCAGTCTTTACATCTGCAAGCCAAGATATCAGTTTATTTTGTCCAATTAAGGCCAATGTACATTGCTAGGGCTATGAGAAGTAGCAATTAGGAGGACATCTATGACCAGGAGCAGTTTCTATTAAAATACATCAACCGATTAAGCTGTAGCAGTAATCACAGAGAAGTAAGTTCACATCTGAAACTTGTCATTTGAGTTAACACATTGTTTTGGTGTTATGGGTGGATTTTACTGTCCTAACTTCATAATTAGAGCTGGTGATTTTAAAAGGTCCTCAGCCAAATCCATAACTGACTCTATACCTTTAAATCCAAGGTGGCTATGCTGAGTTATACAAGTTAATTATCAAGGCTATTGTGTATTGTTTTCATTGATATCAAAGGGACTCCTTGTCAAGTAAGATATTGAATAAATGCAGGTTAATAAAACCCTACATGATGAAAATATATAATATGTGTTCAAAAAGAAGCAAAAATTTTACTGGATGTTTATATACATTACATCTAGAATCACAGACTGTTAAAACATAAGAATATTAGAATAGAAGGATATCAGTCTCATCAGTGAAGATAAAAGGAATCCAAGCAGCTTGCACAGCAAATACTTTCATAAGTAGTTGAGAAACGGTGACTCAAAATCCGTAACTATTAACTGTAAGACAGCAATACTGTAGGGAACCCTCCTGCACTGGCAAGGGGATAGATAAGTTGACCTTAATAGTTCTTTTCCATTTCTAATTTCTCTGATTCTATTAAGTCTTGGTATTTTCAGAAGAATGCAACTGCTTTCCGGGGCCCCTGAGACATGAGGATTTAGGCAATTCCTTCCTGTAAATAACACTGCTTTTCAAACAGTAAAAATACAGGCTAGGAGGGGACATTAAGCCCAGTTTAATAACTTCTAAGCTCTGGCACAGCAGAAACCATGGGGTTTTTTTTTACCCTATACTTTTTCTACTGGAGTTTAATTAAGATTGACAAAGCACTAACTCTAAATCAGCAAGGAGATCCTTAGATCCATTTTGTTGTCGAATATACTTTCTCTGCAAATGGCAGGAGTAACACATATCATTTCACAGATAATGTTTTAATATCCTGCATTGAATAAAACTTTTTTTTTTTAATCAAGTTGCAATGGTAGCACTAAACTACACAAGGGGCTTGGGGGTTGCAGATGGCTGCATTACTCTAAATGTTCAAGCTTGACTGACCCATTTCATCAGCACTGTCAGAGCCTTGCACTGATACATGTTGACAACATTTAATCTTAAAAAATTGAAAGAAATGAATTAATATGCAAATTTCATCAGCTTTGTAATAAAAATGTCCTTGAAAAAAAACAGAGAACATGACCCCCAAGGAATAGTGTGAATTATCCCAGCTCAATTCTTTAAGTTAGTCAGAGGTATGTAGGTCCGCAAGGAAATCAGTGCAGATTTGACTTGGAAATAATTATGATGAAGAACAAAACACAAGCAGGTTGAATAAATGTAACAACTTGGGAAAAAGTCTTAGTCCTGTTTGTTATTCACTTTGAATTAACAGGATTAGGTTTGGTTTTTGAAAATAAAGGAACACCACCATGTAATTTTAACACCTAAGTAATGTGAAAACAATTTTTTTCTTGCTATCAATTTTAGTAGGTATTAGAAATCTCTTGGAAAAAAACAGATTTTTTTTTTTTAATACACTATAGCTTTTGGCACTGAGTAACCTAAGCTGTGATATTATGTCTGCTGTGTGCAAGTTGGGCAAATACTGTCATTTCTTCAAAAAGAGAAGACATGTCTGTGTGTAAATCAGGAAGATGAATGGACATTTCCCTGGACATTACTGAGGACCTTACAGGATAAGAAACAACCATCTCTAGGAGTAAATATTCGGGAGCTTCTTCTCATGAGCTAAATACTTAAATAAGTGAATAAATAGTTTCCATTTTGCAATCTAGTACGCATAATTTAGAACCACAAAACGTTTCACTGCTACAAGCAACCTTTTTATTTCAATTGTCATTATTTGAAGAAGACTTCAATTTTTGAAAGATTTGGTAAGCATGAGTGATTAGGAAACAGCTTTTTCTTACTGCTAGTTATTTTAACTTCTGTGTCTAGGAATCAAATTCTGAACACCCAACATCTACTTCAGTGAAGTCAGGTAAAGTTCTGAGAACTCAGCACAGTTCTAGAAAATATTTAAATGGTCACTTTATAATAATTTATCCGCAAGGCCCTTATTTCATAGTTGTACTGTCAGTCATTCAACCTCTGCCCATAGCAATCTAAAATCCACAGCTAGTGCTCTGCTCAGTGTCTCTGGCAGGCAATCACATCACAGTAATTCCACTTTCTTTTTGTTTAGTGTACAGCAGTTTTTGAATATAAGGTTAGTGGGAATTAACTCAATGCTGTACTTAGAGTCACTGAAAAAGAGGTAGTCCAAGTCAACAGCATGTTTTCAGAATCAAAACCCAACTTCAGATGAGCAACTTCACATGAAAAGTAAAAATAACTGCCGTAATAGCCTGAAAACTCAACATGATCTTTCAGAGCCTCTAAAATAAGCTGTCTGATTTTATATTTCCATGGAAGATAGACACACTTAAATACAGACAATGATCAACCAAATTAATCTACTCAGTAAGCTTTTGTGATTTTCTACAAAAGTCTTTTAAGTTTCTCTTTTCTCTTCTAATCTACAATCAGTAAAATCCTACTTTTATAGTGCCCTTTGCACCTGTATGCATAAAACGAATAACCTTGCAGTTTAATTATGCAGTATCTATCAGTTTTGAAATGATATAAAGTTGCAGATAGAAAAAGAATAAAACCTCTTCAAGAATCCAAAATTAATATATGTCAAACTCAGGCTAAATCTTAATCTTCCTGCAACATTTCTCTAAAATAGATGTTCTTTTATCACTTGGCATATCAAGACCCACTGGAAAAAAAGAAAAAAAAAAAGAAAAAGAAAAAAAAAAGAAAAAAAAAGGAAGGAAAAAAAAGCATTTGGTTAACATGCTGCAGAACAGCACTTTCTTTTCCACCTCACTTCAGGCTATTCTTGAAAGATCTGAACAGTTGTATAATAATGAAAAATGTGCAATACTTGTGGGGCATTGCTTGTGCACACATACCTCCGCCCACGCATTCATCATTCTGCAGGTATTGTCAGTGAAAGTTTAATTGCATAAACACTCTGTAACTGTCCTGTCATATTTCTTGTCAGTCTGGATTCCCTCTCTGGGCTCACTATCTCACAAAACTATAATTGAATTGCTACCAAATCACAAGAGGGCCCCAAAAAATAAAATCTTTATGAATAGAATTTGTTTCCTATCAGCAGATTTGACAAATCGTGGCAGAGGAAGGGCCTTAGCGATAATTTCTGAGTTTATTCTAAATCCAGTTATTTGCTGTTTGCTCTTATCTGTTCTTTACAATTTTAAAGCCCCAGTGAGAAAGAATCCCAAAGAGCTCAGACTGTAGTATTTTTCCTGGTCCTAAAGAGGCCAGTAGTAAAAAATATTTAAAAAAAAAAAAAAAAAAAAAAGGGAAGTATTAGAAAATACTATGGCTAAGTATTGCTTAAACTAAGAAGAATCTGAATAAATTCTGAATAATAGTATCAGCCACTAAAAGTCCTTCATACCCCTCACAGTCACTTTATTTATTTATTCAGATCAAATGACAGCTTCTGCAAAATAACTTGTTTTGAATGTGTAACCCATGTCTATGTTATTCATATTTTCCTGTGTGATGGTTCCATGTACTTTGGATTACCGAGTAGATAATGAAGGTAATGACCAAAGAAACTTAACACAGAGGTGTGACACATACCTTGTTACTGTTACCATGAAAACTGGAATGCAAATTAAAATATAATTTACATTAATATTTTCAGAAAATAATCATCCCATTAGGCCAGAAGTCGCTCATTTTAAGCTGAAGTTGCTGTTTTCCTGGTATGCACTTTGATTTTATTCTTAGTGAGTCCTAGTGGATAGCAGAAAATTATAACTCTAGCAGAAATGTGAAAACATTGTTCATTCCACTTTAAAATTTTATTAGCAGCAGGTGCATTAGGAATGTATCCTAATGAATAACTTTTAAATGGGACAGAACTTCAACTGGATTGACAACTGTCTGATTGTTTATGTTTTTTAAATGTGCTTATCAAAATCACATAGGATTGATGGGTGTTTTTAGATGAAGTTATGTTTTTGCAAGAGACTTAATTTAGGACTAAGGTTAAGGCTGAGGATAAATGAGTGCATTAGATGATTAAACAACATTTGTCTTGTGGGACACTTAAGTCATTTGTTTATGACACTTTCAAAACAAGATGTAAAAGAATAATAAAACTGACAGGTTTTAGCCAAGCTCTCTCAAACACAAACCCTAAACTAAAATGAATTGCTTTTATGCAGAATTACAAAATAATCAACTTAATAAAAACACAATTCTAGGATATATGGTTTAAGAACATTTGATGAGGTTGTTCAAGATAATATTTCCTTTTTTTCTTTTTCCATTTTTTTTCTTTTCCCTATTGAAATCTCTCTGACAATGTTTATTCTTGGCTGAAGAGGGGTGGGGCTGTAGAGTGGGAGAAACAGATTTCTCAGCCTTTTGCAAACAATCTTATTACTGAGATTATTTTACCTTGCTTTTTTAATTTTCCTTTTGGCTTTCTTAATAGTACTATGATTATTCCAATGTCCTTGCTAGGAGGAAACCCGTTATAAGAAAATGAATGCCTCAGGAGAAATAAATAGGAAACACAAAACTAAAGCCTTTGATCTTTTGTGCGTAGGTCACTGATTAAAATTTGGTTTAGGCAAGCAGTTAATTAGTATTATCATTTGGTGGCTTATTTGGACCGGACTAGGGGACCAACACACTTCCCCGGCCAAAAAAGTTCATGAGAATGGATGCTAATTGTCACTACTGCAGACATTCACAGGAAAGCACCTGGAGTCTGCGCAGAGCCTGGACTGTGAACTAACCGCCTTTGCACCTCTATAGATTGTCACTGGAGGGTAAAGCTGGAGAACAGCAATGAAACAGCATGGGAAGGACTACACTGCTGCTGCCCATGCTGTATGTGTTCTGTGGATAAACAATTTCATTCCCCAGGGCTGTCTCCATCTGGCACCTATCACCAGAATGAAATTCACTTAAAACAAAACAAAACAAAAACAAACAAACAAACAAACAAACAAGGAAGCTCTGTGCTACTGGTGATAGCACTGCTACATCTCTTCATTCAATGTTCTATAAAACCTTTAATAGTAATGCACTTTGATAAACTCCAGTTAATGAAATAATTAGTCGTAATCACCTATGCTGGACTGGATTAGTACTCTGTTTCAGTCCTGACATATTATCAGCCATTAAGTGTCCAGTCCTGGGAGGGAACAGCCAGCAGAGATGCTGGCTGCACAGAAGCATTCCCACAGACAGCTTATGGACCTGTGCAATAGCCTGATTATAAAATCCCTTATCTTTTTGGCCGCTGCAGATGACTATCATCATTACCATTACAGGTAGCACTGTCGAGCCCCTGGACTACAACCTCATGGTGCTAGGCACTGTACAGATACAGAATAGACAGTTCTCTGATAGCTGACCTGCTGCTGCTGCAGGGATGACAAATTCAGACTTGAAACATCAGGATTCAGCATCTAAGAAGACTCAGGGAACAAACATGGGAGTGGATTTTTTAATTGCCCTGCACCTAGTTGAGCAATGTACCACAGTAAAAAATGTAAAATGTAATAAAATCAGAGATGCCATACCTACTTTACCTGGTGATAAAAAATAAAGATGATAAAGCGATGATAAATTAGGCAACTTATTCAGACTGTATACTATTCACAGGTGAAAAGCAAGGAGTACCTGAGACAAACTGCCTGGAGAAAGCCCTGGGAGCTGGAATTGGCAAACCTTGCACACAGAAGCAATATTTTCAGGCTTTTCCCAGTGTGACCATAAGTAAAATTGTTCACTAGAGGCAGACATTCCTTTTGGCCAGTTCTGCCATTTCTGATCTCTGTCCCCTGCAGAGCTGAATCGATACTAAGTAATATCATCCTTTGTATCTCTGCTGTTTTGTGTATATAAAGAAGGTAGAATTGTGTAATTTTGAC
This sequence comes from Ceryle rudis, assembly GCA_033439905.1. Classification (NCBI taxonomy): domain Eukaryota; kingdom Metazoa; phylum Chordata; class Aves; order Coraciiformes; family Cerylidae; genus Ceryle; species Ceryle rudis. Next base: position 18,460 of record JAAGNO010016191.1, on the reverse strand, counting down.
AAGAACAAGGTTTTATTCCGTAGTATGATGAATTAAACATAACTGACTTAGAACAAGCCAAGAGCTTTGTGCAGCCAGGTCTGATCTGCTAGAAATCTCAGATTATTAAGCGTCAGTACTGTTCTACTCTCAGATGCAAAAGAAACAGCCTATCCAGCTGCAATTAGAAGTATAATATTTGAAAGACAAGTTAATATCACCATAGTTTGGGGAAACATAGGCTGTGGTGCAATTTTATGTTAAAGAGGAACACATACACAAAATCTTAAAACTATTTGTTTAAACATAATTGCTTGGTTTAGGACTCAAAATTTAAAAGGAGGAATATACAATATTTGTAGATCACTAAACTATTTTGTGATCCATTTCATTCAAAGAGTCCCTTAACAAGTTTGTCAAATGAAAAAATAACAGATTCCCTATGGTTATATGAAATGAATAGGTGAATGGCAATTGGTGACATGGAGCAAAGTTTAGGAGGTGGAAATCAAAGGAAGTTGGAAATACAAGAGAGGTGGGGGAAACAGTAAATGGGATGTGATTTTGTAAAACCAGGATGGAGGAAAAAAGCCAAGATAATTGAAGGCTACATAGGTAAATACGGTGACAGACTAAAATGATTCTTTTGTTTGGGAAAAGGCGGCCTTCGTCTGAAAGTAAGACACAAAATTGAAAGAGCTAAGAGGAGGGCACAAAATAAAAACTGTTGAAGATTTCAGAACAAAGTACTTCTGAGGGAAGGAAAATTATGACTGTGTACAAGAATGAATGAAATGTACTCTAAATGCACATGTAGACTGACTATCACAAGTGACTGTGAGAAATTATCTCCCGTGAGAAGTTGCAAACGCAATTACTGTGATTTTTACAGACTAAGCTGTATGACCAAGAACATTCCCATGTGAGACTGGGGATATTCAGGAAGACAAGTTAGTCTTATTTCTCACAACCCTTTAGTTGACATAGGAACACATTCCAGTAATACTGCTACAGAAGTGATCAATGAAACAAAAATCTTGACCTCAGAGCCCAGATCAAATAGATCTGAAGAAAGCAGTTGGGGAAATCAATAGAGGCAAGCAGAGATTCCTCAGCCTCCTTTATCTATGTCTTTTGCTCTGGTAAGGGAAGGAAGGAGTACCACAGAAGATCCACGCAGTCTCAAATCCTCCAGCCATAATTTTAGTTTCTTCTTGTCTGTTCCCAAAGACCTTACAGGACCACAGTAAATACTGGTCTATCCAGAGTGCAACAAGGGTTCTACTGGATGGTCTCCCAATAGTCTCAGAAGAGTTAACAGAATTTGTACAGAAAAATCAATTTGGTTTAAATATGTGTTCATCATAGTACACGGGGATCAAATGAAAGCAAAGGTAGATTTTTCTCCCACTTATACTGATTTGGTATAATAAATATACTTGCCTAATTCTGTAACATAATAAATACTCTCACAATAGCTGATTTCACAATTTACCTGTGCATCTAATATGTACATAAGTACTTATATATTTATTTACACCTATATACATACAGTTTATTTAGGCACTTGCATGCGTCTATATCTCTGTATAATGGACTTACTTTATGGCACAGTTGTGGTGGAGACAAATTTAATCTTCAGCAGAGAGCTGGATTGCAGGTTATCTGCTGGTTTTATCTTTATTTACCTTGTATAAATATGGAAAGGAACTGTATGTTTCTTTGATATACATTAAACATGATTTCTACATTTTACTTTCATTTATTAATTACTGACTAAAGATGACAGAGGTCCCCCTTGTATAGACTGCCTTAAGATTGAAAAATTCGGTTGAAGGACGAGCATGCACCTATTCAAAGAATTAATTTCTGGTTTACAACAAAATACTACAAGTTAATCCTTCAGGATTAACTATGGCAAAGGAACTGAGAAGTATAAAAACTTAGCACCAAATTTAGCTCTGTGGTAAACAGAGGCAGCTGAGCCATGATTATTATAATTAAGAAAATTCTAGCTTCCTGCAATAGCAGTGACACTTCTTCCAGATTAAAAGACAGACGAAATGACAATGTTCTTAAGAAGAGTCAAACCCAGACATCTCAACCTCACCAGTAAACAGTCTTAGAATAAATAAAATTTTCCTACATCTGAATATTTGTATTAATGTTGTTGCCATCACTGCTGTACCTTTTAATGCTGACTCGTGGCTGGAATGAAAGCAAGTTGTAACATTAGCATGCATATAGGTCATCCTGATATTATCCTACCACATAATGATTCCAAAAATCTCTCCAAGATTAATGATGATCACATAATTTCAGAAAGTCAGCACTATATATGTAGAAATATATTGGCAATAAAAACCAGTCACTGTTGTGCCTTTCCCCAGATGGGGATCTCTTACTTTTCTTCGATTTCTAAAGGCTTCAGATCAATAACTGGAGTGACATTATTAACAGCTCCCTCAACACCTTGGCCAGCACTAATATTAAATCCATTATACTTTCTGTTTGACATTTGCAGTACAGCAGAAAGTGCTGTAGATACAGTCAAACTGCCTTGGGAATGGGGTTGGATGCAGGGTTAGTGAGATGGCTTCCCCTGCCTGACTCTAAATTCATCTCATTGATAGAAAACTTCAGCTATTCAGAAAACTACACTAGGCAGTAAATAATTCAGCTGTCAAAGTTGGGGGGGGGGGGGAAATCACTTTCATGTTGTTTTTGAAATACATTACCAAAGGGGCTTCAAAAAATATTTGACATTCCTTATTGTCATCACGTTTACAGAGTTTAATAGGTATCACAACACACATCACAGTGTTTCCAAATGAATGCTTTATAAGTGAATGATGTCGGAAACAAGACAGTACACAGTTGTTTGTTTTGTAATTTTAACTTTCATGGTTTTTTAAGGTGTTTCTTGTACTTTTTGGAACCATGCAATAATATACTTCAATCAACCAATAAGTATAGGACAAATTAACTGGCAATTCTCAGGGTATTTACACTGGAATAGCTTATAACTATGTTTAATTCCTCAGCATACCCACCTACCTGGACTCGAGCTTTGATCATGGGAAGCTATGTCTGGGAAATTTTTAGGTTCCCTATTTGTGAGTATTTAACAGCAGCTTATAGCAGCTCACAGAACAGTGCTGTTTTAAAGGGACTCCCCTCCTGGCTTTACCTCTATCTAACATCAGGAGCTGTGAACCCGAGATGTTTAGGGATGACTGTTCTAAGAGCCAGAAAATCGTCTAGAAAGAAATTTAAATTTCTACTTTTAGACTATCATGGTTGGTGTACAAGAATGGATAGAAAATATTTGTAGTGGCTGTGGGCTGATATGCTTTTACCTCAGGTTCAGTCAGCAGCAAGACTCTCTGACACTACATTTCCAGTTTCTGTCCAAGTGAAAGCTGCAGGCAGGAGAAAACTGTAAGCTCTTCAAATGCAAATTAAAGCAGAAGCTGGTGGTACTAGCTGGGGGTTGCCAAATGGAAGAAAAGAACAGAATGCTCTTTGACCTCATGGGGGCTTCTTACACTGAGTTTGGGAAAGAGCTTTGCTTAATAAAATAAGGCAACAGGAACAACAGGTTACCTACTGTGTTCTCAGTTGCTGCGCCTTCACAAGAAGTGAAGCTCTTGCAACAGCACTTCTAATGACACCTTGGTGTCGTGGGAGGCAGCCATCCCTGTGATGGGACTAACACTAACATGTAGCACGGTTGCAGATTTGTTTTTCTTTGGCTTAGTATGGGGTTTGTCTTCCCTGTTGCTTTTACAGATAGGGGACTGACCCGAAAACCTCTGATGATTCCTGTCGAGATGATTTAAAAGATGTCTGCTTGCTAGGACTCTGCGATCTTTCTGCCTGAGGTTGTCAAGCATGGTGTGTGTGCTTCTCAGCAGCTGCAATTCACAGTTCAGCTTGACCATTATTGAAACCACCACTGATTTCAGTTTATATTAATATCCTGGCTGTGAATGTGACAACTGACAAGTGAACAAGCTGTCCATGCTCTTCCCTCACCTTTGGTGGCATTAATCTGTGGCAGAGGTCATGACGTGTAAGTGTGGTAACCTGTTAAGTGAATTTAACAAACTCCAGAATCATCATCCTAACAAGCCATTCTTGCCTGAATGTGCGATTAAAGAAAAAAGTGAAACAAAAATTGAGGTGGATGTCTCCAAAACTCTGGGCCCTATCCTACTCTTTTGGGTTTTATTACATGTGCATACAATAAACCCTTTCCCTGTTAGAAGTATTACAATATGTTGAAGAGCGTCTATTTCTCATCACAGACAACTGTGAGCAGTAATAGCTGTCTCCTGCTGATTCTTCTGAATATTTACCCACATTTGAGGTGAAATTTGTAGTGGAGGAGAGATCTATGCTGCTTAAGCACCACTGCTGGCAATATCCAAATCAACAAATCTGAAACTAGCTTGGGCATGGTGCTGCAGCTCAGGAGGTACCTGGCATGTAGGTACACATGAAGATTCAGGAAGAGTCAAAAAACACATCCTTCCAGCACATGTATTAATTCCAGCCACAGAGTGAACTGGTTGTATTTTATGACTTGAACAGGACTATAGAAACAATGAGGAAATACTTGAAAGAAAGATTTCCATTCCTGTATACTTCTGCTAAGGGCCAATAAAAATGCCAAATGAGTGAATTTGGAACTCTCATACCTCAACTGAAGGTGGCTTTAAAAGGCTCTAAAACCTTATAAGAAATATAATTACTCACAGACTGGCTCTGTTTGAGGGCAGGACTGCAAGGAAGTTCAGTGGTCAGTGAAGTGTTAATGTAATTTTATATTTTTAATTTCCTTGGGTTTGAAACTATCCAGACGCACCAGTTTAATCGCTATGCATACTATTGTTTGAATACTTTCAACTGGGCTTTTTAAGTTCACAATTTACTGAAATATTCAGGGTGGGAAAGGACTGACTCTTCTCTACATTTTACTTGTAGAGTACAGTAACTAGCTGTTATTGGTAACAACATCATTTTGCTGGCCATTTACTTAGTCTTTTTATAGGCTCTTACTATTTATGTCTCATTTCATTAGGAAAAAAACCAAAAACCTGAAAATCTATAAATCCAGAATTAACAGAATATTACAGAGACTCCAAAAATCACTCATCGGTTCTGCCTGAGGAATTTCTTTGTTTTGTCTGTTTTTGTGTGTGGCTTTTTGTTTGTTTGGTTGGTTTGGTTTTTTTTGTTGGTTCTTTTTGACTTCTAACATTTCTTTACAGAACATGTTATAAGGAAGCTAGTCTTCCTCCAACAAACTCAGCGTTGTTGTTCCTGTGTCTCATGTCAATCCCTGCACAGGAAATTCAGTTGCTAAATGTATGTTCTGTAAAGACTTGAGCAAATACAATTAAAGGGACAGACCTCTCAGATCTCTTCCACCCAAACAAAGTACAGATATTTACCAAGACTTTCCCCAAGGAGGTCTTTTAGCTTTTTTCTATCACTTACTCCTTCTGACTATAAGGTGCCTCTTCTACTAAGTAGTAACTCAGAAAAAAAGTGCAAATTTTCTTCACATTTGAGCAACATTACTCATCTGAGCAATTCTTTAATTGCTCATGTGTAATCTGATGTTAGATGCAAAAAACTACAGCCAAAGAGATTTTGGATAACACATGTGAGGATGGGACCTTTAAGGCAAATGGATTTGCAGTCTCTATTGGATAACTCCAGCCCCCTGCTAGAGTAAGTAACATTCTACTTTTCAAATAAGAGTTCAAGAAAAATGCAACAGACTGTACTTCAGGCACTCTGTGGCTAAATGTGCTGTTGTAGTTACTTTGACCAAAGTTCTGTCTGATATATTTTGCTAAATTGTCTAAATCCTTCAGTAGTATTGATTTCTTCCCTTAAAAGCCCTCACCCATTTAGCAAGCTCCCAGGACCCCTTGTCCCAGCTCAATTCATCCTAAAATGCAGCTGGG
>JAAGNO010016191.1:0-7500 GCA_033439905.1 Ceryle rudis | reverse complement strand
AATGGCAATTCCCTGCCAATTATGTTAAAACTAATTATAAATCTCTTTCCTGTAAAATCATAACCCTAGCTGAAAATAATCCACACCCCAAATAGAACATGGGTTACATTTTAAAATAGACTTTTACCCAAGGTTAAATTTAATGTCTTGATTGCACATATTCCCAGAAAATAAATAGTTTAATTGCAGCAAGCAGTTTTAGGATGGTTCACCTAAATTCCAAAAGTGAAGTTCACATACCTTTACTAAATTCATCAGTGAAAATGAGATAGTTCACTTTTAGTACTAAATCATACTCCACGCAGTCTTGCACTTTCAGGAGCTGCATCATTCTATAGTAACTATTTCATTCATCTAGTATTGTTACAGAGTGTAAATCAGGATTCATAAATGATCAGTTTGCATCCTTTGGGAGGGAGGGATTACACGTAAATAATCCCTTTAATGTACGCATCGCCTCTAAGCATTTCACACAGCAATAAATTGGTAAAATGAATTTGAGCAATTAAGAAATTAAATGAAACTAATAAAATGTGTATTTTAATATTTCTTGACGGTTATTTGGGGATTAGCGAATATGAAAACAGCCACTTGTTCTGTATGAAGGTAAACTGCAGCACTTTGATAAACTCTATCTGTCAGCTTTTCACTACTGTATTTCAATCACAACTCCTCTTTTGAAATACTTCAGCATATCTTTCATTCCACGGTTCTATTACTAACTACATTAAAATATAAAGCCTGAGTACCCATTTCAAATACAAGTACTCACAAATCCCATAGCAATGGCAACAAGCAAAACTATCTCAGAAGATGTTACATATAAAATTATTAACCTTAAATGTTTGAGGCAGGAAAGGCACCATGATAACTGGAGCTTTGCTTCACTCCACTCTACTTGTGCCAGCTCCCACCTTCCCAGAAAACAGTCATGGTTCAAGGGCAGCCTGGGCAGAAGTGAAATGAGAAACCACACATGCAGGAATAAACTGCTCTCATAGCAGAAATGCAGAAATGTATGAGCTTTATAGGGCAGAACATTTACCAGGCACAGACCTTGACTATCTTTACTTGTCTTCAGGAAATGAGCAAGAGACACTGCTCTGAGGAGCTGATGGTGAAGCAAAGTATGGGAAATTTCAGTGTATTATCTATGACAGTACTTTATAAGGAGCAATAGCAAGGTTCATGGTCACTGTTACCAAGCCCATGGAAACAGAATTCTAGTTGCTCAAATTGGAATTCTGCATACATTCTATTAAGGTATCTAAACCAAAACAAAACTAGGAGGATTTTTTTCTTAATGACATTATTCTTATTCATTCATTCATTATTGTTACAAGATGTTGCAGATAAACCTGTATGTTCTGAGGATATGGGCAGGTCAATGACACCAGTACTGCAATCATGAAAGATGAAATAAAATGCAATTATATTTTCATTCTCTGCATATGTGGTTATAAGAAGAGCTATGATCTAATTTGTTCCTACTGCCAGTCTTGAGATGAACTCAAGATCATTCAAAATGATGCTATGACCTAGCTATACTATGGACTGGTATGGCAATAACAACAGAAATCCCTGAGAAAATCATTGCAACCTTGGGTGTCAAAAATAGAGAGAAGCCATGAACAACCTAATACCCAGAAGTGGCAGTTTAATAGTGTGCTTCAGCCTGTAGACTAAAAAATACAGACTGTAAAAGGAAATATCAGACTTTGATATAATTGCACAGGTTGGGTCTTGTCATTAGCCAATTTACTCATTCTCAGATTTACAGCTCTGGGTGTAACAAAATCTTTGGCACAACGTGCAGACTTGGGAGGTTTTTTCACCCTTCAAATTAATTTGTTTTGTACTCACTGGAAGTCAATTCAGTAGCACCTGCTGAGTTTTAGGCTTCTATTTGCTGCTGAGAGAGCATCCTTTTCAGGCTTTTACAATTCAACATAACACTAAGCACTTGCTTAACATTAAACCTGTGCTGAAGTTTCCTCAGGGTAAATGGGATGCAAATGAATGTTTGGTTGTTTTGCTTAAGACAGACAATCTCTGCACTTCTGAACTGTTCTGTTGCCAGCTGCCACTTACAAAGAGATGTCAGTTTTATAGGATATGGATTGGATCATTTTAAACTAATCCCTGCAGGTCACCAGGAGGAGGAAAAAATGCCTGATAATGCCACCTCTGCAAAATGCTTGGATGGGTGGAAGAAAGTGGGAGAAAAGCCCAGGGTACTCTAGCTGACAGTGTAGCCACATAGCTTATATTTTACATCCATAATAATTTATAAAAACACAGCAAAATGCACAGCACTGAACAGTTTGTGTTCCTATCATAATGTGTAACATCTCAGTGCTCCATGTACAATAATACCTCCAAGAAAACCAAGCCGTATTACTTCTACTTCTCTGTACAACACTTTGCATGACTAAGAGAAGCAAGTGACAACGTGTTCTCCAGTAACTGAGATTGATTATTGGTGCTTCAGCACATCCATAATCATGATGCACACAGCATGGAGAGATGGAATTATTTTCATATGCTGCACTGATTGGTAGAGAAAACTATTTTTCTAACTGAACTGAATATGTATAGGATGCATGCAATATGCTGTAGAGGAATGAGTATTGTGCTAGCAGTCAAAAGGTCTTTAGCTAGACTCCTGCATTGCGTGGCTCTGAGCAAGATGAGTCATGCATGATGCCTGCACTTGCTACTCTTCAGTCACAGTGGTCACAACCATAAAGAACGTAAATTTATCAGTGGTTACCAGTCTGTAGTATCTGAGATACTGTTGTTGTACTATTAACAATAGAGATAATCTGAAAGAAGCGTGAGAATTGAATGTGGTATGTGGCTGAAAGTATGGTCATGGTAGGTCTGTTTTTTATTTCAGTAACACTGGTTTTACAGCTGGTTAACTGTACTAACTTCAGAAGAATTGCTGCAAATTGTTACTAATAAAGTGGCTATGGAGTGTGGACCTCTGTTTCTTCTTACAGCAACAGGGAACTGCAGATTCTTTAGCAAAGAAAAAAAATTGTTACCAAAGTTTTTTTTTACTTTTACAGCATATTAGACAATATCTTTTTTTTTTCATACGGTTTCCAAAAATCTCAGAGGACTAAGTATTTTAAAGAAGCTGCTGTTACACCATAAAATCATGGGAGTTATATGAATATCTGAGGTATTAGCATTTCATATTTAGTAACTGTGCAGTTTGGTGAATAATGTAACTATTCTGAAGTTCAGGGGCTTTTTCTAAATTAGAATCACCACATTTTCTTGGAGAAATAGAAACAAGGATTAATTTGCCTTTTCAACCAGGCACATCAATAGCCTTTGCTATGCTCCCTGTTCTGAGCAATACTGTCTAACTCTGCTATTGAAACAACAAAAGTTGGTGCTACAGTAAATCTCATTTGATTAAACGGATAAATATTACTTTGAGGTTCTGAAAATGGGCAGTGTGCTGTAAATTCCTTAATGATTAAGGAGTGATCAATTCAATACTTTTTAAGGTGAAACATGGTGACAAATAGCTGAACAACAGAAAAAGCAGTAATATACCTATGCCATATTGAATTTTTCTGTATTAGGATTAATACACCAAATTGTGGAGAGTTGAATAAGCACTTATATTATTCATTTTCTGGTTATTTCATGTTCTCCCTATGTACTAAACTCCACACAACCAAACAAGGAAGATTAGAGATTTATAGATCAGTATGGAACACAATACGAGAATCGCTGCACAACAATTTATAAAATAATACACTAACTAGAGGGTGAAATACAATGCAACGTGTTATGACAATTAGAATAAGTTTTCCTCTGGACTAATGGGTACTGTATCTCCCTCTTTATAACTTTTATATATCACAGGATTCTGCTGAATATTAAACTCCTTTGGCAAAAACATGTTCTTTCCCTATCCATTTTACATTAAATGGATCATGTATCTCAAGGACAGACACAGAAATTAAAAAGCCTTCTGAATAATGTTTTGTATATACTAGTAGAGAGAGGAGAAAGAGAAACTTATATTCAATAGTGGATGGGATAGGAAAAAAAATCTTTCAATTACTGTACATGTATATATATATACACATACAGCAGCAGGTAACTCATTTAGCATAAGTTACTAAAAAAATCCATGAAATTACAGCAATTTTCATTAAACTGTTGACATCAGTGGAGGCACTTTCAATTTAATCCAATGTGGGAATACAGAATGAGATTCAAATTTACCTTTCAGGAAACATTATAAGAAAAGTCTTTACAGTGTCTCCCCAAAGGCCAGGGTCAAATTTCAAAAGCAGCCTTTGATTCTGGATGCTCAGCCTGAGACAGCTCTTTTGAAAATTTTGCCATGTATATAAAATCCTTAATATCTTTATGTTAGGCCACTATCAACTAGAGATTTCTCCTATTGGGGCAGGGTGGAGCCTTGTTGCCTTCTGCTGCTGACAGAAAGTGGCACCCAGTCTATCAGGAGCAAGTATATGCACCTAATGCTACCACTAGGTATTAACCAGACATCTTTGGATACCTGCTTTTGCTCAGCTCAGGTCCCATTTTTCTTATACCTTCGTTTTTATTTTCTCTTCGTTTTATATAGAGATTGCCCACGGCAGTTCCTTGCAACCCTATATAACCCGAGAATGAAGGAATTAAAGTTCTTTGTATAAGCCTCTGTGACCCTTTGCCAGCCTGGAAGGGGAACCCTTTCAATATCCTAAGGGTCTTGCAGTCTAAACCATGAGTGAGACCGTGGTTTTGTGGGAGGAGGCCTCTAAATTAAGGGAGATGGTTGTATAACTTCTGTCTTTAAGAGTTCATCAGGATGTTTTGATCAGGTACACAGAAGGAAATCAGACTACTGTCTAAGAGCTCAAATTTCACAGCTTTCTCAAACTACTTTCTAGAATACATTTGCATTTTACAAAACTGAGTAGCAGAAGAAAAGATTCTGCTGATCCTTTGGGAAAGAAAAGAGATTTCTCATTCACTTTTCCTTAATCACTTTGGAAAATATTCCCACAACTTCTATCAGCTTTTTTGTTTAAATGATTATTCTTGTTGCATTTCAAGCCAGCCCATTCTCTTTCTCAAGTCATTCACATGTCTTCTCTACTTCCCATCTCAAATTCTCTCTTTTTCCTTCAGTCTCCTTTTCTGTCCCTCTGGAAAATTTCATCCTTTTTTCTTGCTACCCAGCTCAGGAGGTCAGAACAAGTTTGAAAGCCAAAAAAGACTCATGTGAATGCGGGAACTGAAAAATATTACTGTATTCAAATGTAACAGCTGAAAGTGAGAACAAAAGATAAATGCCAAGATGTTCAGCTTCAGTTTTGTGAAAGATGAGGAAGATAGGAAAATAAGAAAAAACAGAAAAGCAAAGCCTGAAGCTGCAGAGAGAAAGGCAGGAGTTATACACGATGCAAACAGGTATCATCTGCAAATAAATGCCTTCCTCTTAAAAGTGATTAGCCATATTGATCACACTAATTTATTAAGGTAATATTTTACATAGATTATTACAGGATTCACAAACGTGTTGGTAGAGTGGGACATGCTGACTGTTCTTGCTGTTGTTACAGCCACTTTTGTGCTCTTCCTGCCATGCTACATTAGCCATCCACCCACAGCTCTAGACCCGAAATGCTGTGTATTGCATAAATATGTTGGGTTACATCTTATTTAATTGTTTTACTTGTTTTACATTGGTCTTGGCTCTGAAACATTTCTTTCTGTGACTACTTCTACATCTACATGACTAACAGAATGCAGAGGGATGATTCAGCACATTGGGATGTCCTCTGGATACCCTGTATCCTGTCACTTTTAACACAAGCCTCACACTTCATATGCCACTCCTTCTAATCACAGCATTAACATTAAATCACGAGAATCTACATTAAGATTTATTGATCCTGCATCTGATACTTCACACTGTCAAGGCATGCTGATATTAGAGGAGCTTTCAAACTTGTTACCACACTTACTACAGTATTACCCTATTGTCAGCAATGAGAGCGTTCTTTCCAAACATCCTGGAGCATCCTAACATCTCATCGTAACTCTTGTCCTGAGCTACACTCACAATCTTTGGAAGTCGAAATTACCTGTTGGCTTCTGCTGTATAAAAAGTTTCCTTCCTCCTTCACAAAAATTCTTTATTCTTGAAGAAGGAGTAAATCTAGCTTAGCACTCCATTTGTATTCCAGCAGCAAAGTGAATGACTCTGTTTCAATTATATTTACAGTAAAAAATATAGTATTTATTGTATTTGAGTAAAGTGCCTTCCATTGTTTTATTTATGAATATCGATTTCTGCATAAAGGTACAACTTCTGCTTTACTCTTACTTTTTTGGTGAATGAGCACTAATATTGGCTCTCAGATAAGCCACAGCAGGAACTGCATAAAATATAGCTGAGGGTGTAAGAAAGACTTCATCATACTGTTTAGCAACACAATGCCAACAAGGTTGAGAATGGAATATTTGTCTCCAAGGGTTAGTTCTTACACTGATGTCTACAGAAGTTTTATCATCAGAAATCAGCACACTTTTGATCAGACTTTTTAAGAGTAAGCTTTGGAGTTCTAAACTCACTGTAATCAGCGAGGAAAAAAAATGCTCCAAAACTTACTGACATGCAAGGGTTGTGACTCATACTCTTTTCTTTTTGACCATTTTCAGGTACTTCCAGTGTTTGACTATTCATTTCATTAAATAGTAAAATAACAGAAATGTCTACAGAGAAGCAGTATTCGGAAGTATACAGAAGTATTCAGGAGCATATACAGAAGTGTTCCCCAAATTTATACCTGAAAGAGGCATTCCTAGGGCAGATCTAATGTTTTGTTCCTATGATTTGAAGCTGCCAATGAGATGCTAATTACGTACTATATGGGCTGTTTTCCCTGTATTGTTCATATCTGTCCACTAGAAACAGAATGGAAATCACTGATCACACTTCAGCTAGCCCCCCGACCTCCACCAGCCACAGCCACACCCACACATTTCTCTCAAACATAAAGAAGCAGCAAGAAGACCTGTAGGGATTTTAATTTGATCATTTTTGTATGTTCGAAGAAAAATATTGCACTTAGTACTTCTTTCTTGCCTACAGAGTAGTCTAAATTGAATAGGATCAAGGTTAGTTATGGTGCTAAATCAAGTTACTTTTATTTTGGGGATAAATGCTCAAGTGATAAAGCAGCCAAAAATCCCAAACTGCAAATACGTAAAACAAGTAGAGAACTAAAAAGTCTAATGTGCATAGAAGATTTTTACTTTAATGGAATAGAATACGGACTGCCTTTCATATGAAAAGCACTTTGCAAACTAACTGGACTAAATAGTGCTATTGTATTCAAATGTAACATCTACGAGGCATTCAGAAATAACATCAACGCTGCATTGGATAGTGGGTCTTTTTAAGAAGGCCTTATTTTATTATTTTATTATATTTTTTATTATTATTTTTTT
>JAAGNO010016190.1:25671-48981 GCA_033439905.1 Ceryle rudis | reverse complement strand
TTATTGTGTATTGTTATATCTTTATTATTTTGGTGGGGCTGAATATTATCTGACACAGAAATTTTGGCTTTGCTAACAACTACAACCCACCTGTAGGATGTGGGTGATGGAGTCAACCAGTTAATTACTCAAAAAAACCTCTCTGAACACCAAAATGCACTGTCATATGTTATGTAGTCTTTGGTTTCTCTCTGTGCTCTTCCTGAGTTTGGTCCTTGTTCTCTATGAAGTCTCCAGGCTGAGAAATGTGCTTTCGATGTTTTATGCTGCTTGACCTGGGTCATCAGCATTTCTGCCTGCAGTTCTCAGCTGTGGATTGCTAGTGCCTTATAAGTAGTGTGACTAACACTAAGCTTATGGGAGGCCTTTAAAATTGCATGTAACCAGCATGAGACAGAGGGACTAAGGTTGTAAAGCTCTTTGAAAAGCATGCAGGCATGTGAAATAGTTTTTTGTTTGGTTTTTTTTTTTTGGTCCCTTAACTCTGTTGCTGCTACAGACCCAGCACAATCTCACTAACCATCCTTTCCCCCACCCGGTGCTTTGTTCCACTCGATGAAGCGCCACTTTCAACATCTCTGGAAGCTTCTGACCATTTCTCCATAGTCTGAAGGGATCAACGTTTAACGTGGTGCACTCTTCCTTTCCAGGACCTATGCTTGGCTTGCATGGCGCTCTCTTGCCATGGAACACTGAAGTGAGGCCAACATTTGAATGTATGCTACCAAATTTTTCTCTGAAACAGAGTCACATTGTATATTTGAATTAATGCAATCTTGTTTGCACATAGATACGGTACTTTTAAGCTATTTCCTTCAAGAAATTTCAAAGGATTGCTGCCTGTTCTTGCTGTGGCAAGGATGTGGGGATGTCTGTGAGAGCAGAGATGAGCCTGACAACAAGGTGGGGGCAGCCTGTGGTCCCTTGCCATCAGCTGAGTGCAGATGGACAGCAGTGACCTTTGGTGTCCCTTGGCTGTCCTGTGCCACCAGCCAGGGTCATTGATATCACTGCATGACCTTTCCCAGGGGAAAACTTTCTCCAATGGCATATTTATGGAAGTCCCTTGTATTCAGGCTTGGAGAGGAGTTTTGCCCTCTGTTTATGCTAACGGAGCATATTTACGGTTGCTGCCAGTGAAGGATTTTGCAAAGCATAATGCTATTTGGATAATAAAATGCTAAGATGAGTACATCAGAGTTCATACCACTTTTAAAGTTCATGTAATGCTTTTAAATACTGAAAATGTTACTTGAAGGAATGTCTGTGTGCTGTCGTGTCGCAAGAGTAAAACAATAGCACATTTTACTTGAGACCTTGAAAATATGTTCCTCTTTCTAATGAGATTGAAATTACTTCCCAGCCACTTGCCTGGAAACTTGGCAAGGGGTTGAAGAACAGTTACAGAGTTTTCTTACGTGATCGTGTTTGTACCTGTACGGAGAGACATTTATTTACTCAACCGTGCAGAAGGAAATGTCAGCTGTGGGAAACGTATCTTATAATATATTTACTTTTAATTGTCTTCTTCAGTGAGAGTTGAGGGAACTCATAGTCCTGCGTTAAAATGAACATCAAAATGTCACTCAGCATCTTGAAAAAAAAAGAGCTAAGAATGTTCAACCGCACCTTCAATTAGTGGAGAATTTTACAGAGATCTGTATTATAGTATGTGGTGTTTATAATGAAGGCAGGCATCATTTTAGAAAAGCAAATAATAAAATCCATTCTTTTGTCTTCGTTTGCAGTCCATGCATATCCAAAAGTTAGGGCTTTAGTTGTATGAACCACTGAGAATTTCACATTGTCACACATAGGACTTTAATAGCATTTTTATGTTCCTAAAAGTGGTGACGAGGTTTAAATTCAGTTTTAGAGACATAGGAGTAGTAGCATCTATTACAGATACTATTTTAAGTTTTGTGAATTGAGCTAGTACTTGTTCAGCTGCTGGGCTGTGCCATGGAGGCTTGCTCTGCAAAATAAAAAGAAATCAGAACAGAATCTCATCCAGATAAAACTGAGGCAAGGGGGATATTCAGGGCTTTGAGCACAACAGGGACACATTTGGATAAGAAGTAGGCTGTCTATATGACAGTTTCAAACACTTCTTGTCCGCAGGAAACACAAATTTTCTCTTAACTCTTCATCCAAGATCAATAGCTAACTCTCAAAAATGTGTACAGCAATGTTTGTGCAGTGAGGGTTAAGGGCACTGTCCGAGCAGCCTTCCCAACACACCCACATGAGTGAGACATCGCAGGTGGGATTTTGACATTCCTCTGACTGTGCAGATAAGCCATAAGCTCTGACTAGACAACAGGAATTTCTCCAGCAAAAGGAAATTGCCAGGTGGTTTAAAGCCAGTATGTCCAACTCTACCCAATTTCCTCGCGGCAGTACTGCAGAAAAAGGCAGAGGGGTCATGGCCAGTCGCTGTCTGGTGGTCTGTGGCTGCCAGCAGCTTCTTGGGGACAGCAAGAGCTTAGAAAGCCCATGGGCTACTCATAGTTGTACCAGGGAGGTCAGGAGTTTATTACAGGAGCACAGAGGTGATTGTGCTCTGGCAGGTGGGTTGGACTAGATGATCTTTCAAGGTCCCTTCCAACCCCTAACATTCTGTGATGATTCTGTGAGAGGTATTTACCTCCCCACTCAGCTCCCTAAATTCAGCTAGATCTGTGGTTCATGTAAGTTTGGTCATGATAATTTTAATAACATCTGAAAAGCTCAGATACTGGCTCACTGAAGCAGCATAGTTAAGGCACTTAACTACTTGACAGGAACTCAAATAAAAGGGAATGAGAACATAAAAACCTTGGAACTAACAGATCTGAAAATATCCTTCAGGATTTCTACTGAAAGCAGAAAAAAAAGGACAGGGCAATTTTGCTTTTTTTTTTTTATTGAAAAACAGCAAACAAAACAGATGGGAGACATCTCGGATTTGTGTCTTCCTAATGTGAAGCACCAAAGGGTATTTTTTCTGTTTTTCATTTTGTACGTGGGGGTGGAGATAGATTAATGGCTTTTATTTTAGCCTCCAGTTCTTACATGTCTTGCACTTGAAAACAGTGTTTTTCTCCTCCTTTATACCAGATGTTGCACTCTGGAGAATAATTTCTTAGTATTTTCCAAGTTCAGTGAACTGCCTTGTGTTCTAATGATGTTGGTTAGGAAATGTACCAGTTCGTAACCAATGATGTACCTAAGGCTGTTTATAGACTGCAGTATGGGATCCATCACAACGGAAGAGGCTTAGGAAGATGAAACTTGATCCTTTTGGACAGCTGTGTACTTGCACTGAGGAGGGACAATCAAAAGAGGAAGGATGGCACTGATTTTTTTTTTTTTTACATGATGAGAAGTTTGTTACTTTGCAGTTATTTAAACAGTTCTTCAGGCTTTGCAGTATCTGAGTGGTCCCCAGATAGCAGGGCAGCACACAGTAAGTTCAGATGGTTGATGACTTGATGAAGCTGGGTGTGTTAAGGTGATTTAGATAATATTTGTATTTTTTTTTTCTTTTACAAGGAAGGCTTACTGAAATACAAATAATTTCCTGATGGTTTCTTTTGTCTTCTCTTTGTGGACAGGGTGTAGCACAGGACATTTTTCTGAAATTCTCAGTTCCAAGTATTATTTCCAGCAAACTAATTGTAAGAGATCATTTGCTATTACTCGCTCCATTACACTTTTTCCTTTGTTTTGCAACGTTTCTCTGCTTGCCTCTTTCACTTTCTTTTATGTACCAGTTAAGCCCCAAACAAGCTGCTTCAATGAGTTTGTGGCTTGAAAGATTTTCTGGCTTTAAATCCCTCTTGCCGACTGGCACATTCCTCTGTGAGATCTGTGCGTGCCATGACATCTTAGTGGACTACCACAGTTCAGCTGCATGGCTACTTAGCACCAGCAATCTCACTAATTAATAGAGGCTCCCCTTAGGGAGTGGAATCTAAAATTCAGTACTCACCCTGAAGGAGTTATCTAAAATGTATCAGAAGCCATGTGTCTTAAAAATGCCCGCTGATTTTTATAAGAACCCAGAGTGACAAGCTCAGCTGTGGGAATCCACAATATAGGTGTTCCTGGTTAGCATTAGGGAAGATCAGTGTTTGAGTACTTTTGTCTTCTAAGAAATTTTAATTAGTGTAGTTAGTGCACAGCTGTCCTTTACTTGTTTTTCTTAAAGTTTGAGCTTTGTGGGGAAGAGGGCATCTAACTTCTTGTTTGCAAAATTCAGAATTCTTACTGCAGGATCCTGTCCTATTTAATGAAAAATACTGAGATCTAATGAATGATTTACTGAAAAATACCCGAGGATCTTTTAAATAAATTACAGGTTTTAAACAGATGCATTAATCGGGTTACAAATAGAATGCATAAAGCATTTTGCAAGAGTATATTTCCTTTATATAGCAACACCATTGTGGCAGTAGTTCAAAAAACAGTAGAAAGAAGCAACAAAATATGGTTGGGTAGTTCAAATGTGAGGATATATAAAGTGTCACACAGGGCATAGAATTAAATAGTAGCCGGGAAGGATGCCAGAGAGACTTATTTCAGTTCAGAAGGACTTCTACTTACATGTATGGGGTTTTTTTTAGAATTGTAGTACCATTTTCTCCTCTGATGGCCTTTCCTTCAGGGGCTTCTCATGTAGTTGTTTATTAGTAAACAGCTGCTTTCAATGAAAGGCAATTACTTTATAGCCACAGCGGTTTCTGCTAGATGTGTTTGTTGATTTGGGACTGGTTGCACTTCTGTTCTAATATAATCCAGATAAGAATATGTAAGTATTCATAAACTGGGCAGATGACTCACCAAAAAGCTACATAAAGAACAGATAGCAACCATGATTATACACAGAACTTTTGTCCTTTAAAAAAATCCATAAAGTAACTCATTAAAGTGTACTAAATATACATGTTTATAAGCTTTTATAAATATGATACACATAATTACTCTCTATATATTATCTGCCTATCTATTATATGTATCTATATATAAAATTAAAGATTATTATGAACGTGTTTATTGTGCCCTCCCTATGAGGTAGCTGCTTGAGAACACTGTGAAGTAAGATACTTGCTTGATATTTAGGTACAATAGTATGAGAATTCCTGATGTTGTTAGTTGGTGTCCTGTTTGTTTAAATGGTTTAAAAGATGGGATTTATTGGAGATTGAAACCTATAAGCTTCAATTAAGTAAAAAAACCAAAATCTGTATATAAAAGTATAGCTCAAATCTGTAAGATACTAATTAATGAAATTGCATTTACAGAGTAATCACTCTCTTGTCAAAAATTTGAGGCTAGGTAATTGTAGTTGAGTGTCTGATATAAGTTCTTCTTTTAGTTGGGGTGGTTTTGTCCAGTGTAGAGTCAAAAAGGAATTGAAATCTGGGAGCTTAACATTTTATACAGTCTTGAAGCTTGATAAACAGATGGAAGATGCTAAGCTAGAACATTACTTCTGTTGATGATCTTAGTGTATTCTCACAGCCTTGAATAATCAGGAAAATATTGTCTCTAGGATGTGGGAAATACCATATAACACAACAGGTCACTATAGCTTCAACTGATTTGTTTTATTGAGGTACAGGTAATAGTGGATATAGCAATCTAAAAGATGGAGCTTTTATGAACATCATAATTAGACTATTATCTCTTAGTAGGTTATTTTTTAACATGTTTCTATATTTTGAAGTAAAAAAAATTGTAGTTTTTTCCTTATGCTTGCTTGCATAAGATGAGCTACATAATGAATCTTCTGTCTCAAAACAATTGGTAATTGCCAAAGGCCAACTGTAATGAACTGCAAAATTATCTTCAGACTTGATATTAAAATGGCAAGTGAGGTTCAGTTTAAATAACTGTAAAATGTGCCACATAAGGAAGACAAATCTTAACTTCATGTATAAACTGGTAAGCAATGAGCTGTGCACCACCACTCAAGCAAAAGATCTGGAGGTTATTATGGATCCATGGAATTGTAAATGCAGTGTTCAATAACAATTGAAAAGGCAGATCTGATGTTTGTAGCTTTCTGTTACAAAAAAGAAAGCAAGACAGATAGTATCGCTGCCCATTTCAAATTTATGGGACATGTGTGATGTGTGCAGTTCAGGTGTCTCCAGCACTAAAACTTAGAACTGGGGACAAGGTTTGGAAAAGGGCACCAATGATGAAAGTTGGGGAGTGGCCTCATGGAAAAGTCAGCACAGTAAGAGATGGAGATGCCTGAGTGAGGTAGATGGAAGGGAGGAGGAACTGGCAAGTTACAGAGCTGCAGATTTCTAGGGGCCAGGAGAGAGTTTTAGGGTAGCATCACTATTTGTACCCCTGTTCTTAATTTCTTCCCTGGGTATCTACTTCAATCTACCGGTGGTGGAAAAAGGAGTAGGTGGACCTTTGATCTGGTCCTTCCTATTCATGAAATAATCTCTAGGCCACAGTAACCCCTGCATTGCTAGGTTGAAGTACAACATAATACTAAGAGACGCACCAGATTTGGGGAGAAAAGTGAACACTGCCACTTGAGTCCCCTGCCATAAGCACCGAGCCCAGAATGTCTCCAGCTCTCCAAATCTCAGCAGGCTGTCTTTCTCCAACCGCTCCCAGATATCTTGCTTCAAGTAGTTTTCCAGAAGATTGTTTTCTTGACAGTAATTTCTTCTCTGGCATGCTATTGTTTGAACTGTTTCTCGAGGGTGCTTTGACCGTCTGCTTCTATGACTTTGACAAGCAGTTTTTCCTTTCTTTCAGTAGCTGGTCTGTGATACAAATGAGAGTCTGCACGCAGCCAGCTTGCTCTGTTCCAAGTATGAAAGTCAGAGGAGGGGGAGGCAGGATTGTATTGTTGAAAATCTTCCAGCCCCATCCATCCTTGTGTTGCAGGAAGTTAAACTCTCACCTACTTAGTGACATATAGCTTATATCATCTTACATATGACCTTTGACTTTGTCCTGCTAAATTGAGCCTGAGAAACTTAAATGTCAGAAGGCTAGAGCAGGTCAGGACAGAAGAAAAATGTAAGTTAAAGTTGGCCATACTATTAAATTTGTGCTTTACCATACATAGCTGCTGTTGCTTTTAAAGAAGCACTATTAACTAAGAATATACACAAGTGATGATTTAAAAACTTAGACAAAAAGCTTAGAGAAAAGTTACCCTTTTATTTCAGCTTATCCTCTTGCTGATGTTGTATATTTGGTCAGTACTTCATCTCTTCTTTGGTGTGTTGGTTGTTGTTTTGTGGGATAGTTGGTTGTTTGTTTTCCCATGGTTTTTGTTTGTTTGTTTGGTTTACTTTCTTTAGTTTCATTTTGTTGTTGTTGTTTTTTCCCCCAGAAGAAAATGTAACTGTAAATCCACAACCGTAATAGGTAACCCAATAGTCATAAACTACTTTGCCTTTGTTGACATCTTTTGAAAAAGATCATGTCTTGGTACTGATTTACAAAGTGGACTATATTTACAGAAGTGATTACAAAATAAATTTAGAATAAATTAATATTACTTAATGTACATTTTTAATGCTAATAGGATTTGACAGTCTGACCTCTGTTTCTTCCCTAAGAATGCATGCATATGCAAGAAAACATATTTGGTAATATATTTATCTAAACATTCTGACTCTTCAGCAAGATTATTATCCACATGCAAGCTATGTATACGTTTGGATACTTGTTTATGGGGGTAAAGACCTTTCTTTCCGGGATATACTCTTAGTGCCTCTACTGATTTTCAGCACTTTGTATGTTGCTTTGGTCACAGAAGGTCATTGAAACGCAAATGAACTGGGCAAAGAATTTGGTTGTAATCTATGATCTCTTTCTTTCTGTGAACTAAAGCTTCCTTTGATAGTGGTTGATAAGAGTAGCATGTAGACTTGAAATCGTTAGAAATTATTCTAGCTAAAGAGCAGAAAGAATAAATTCATGTTTCATGGCCTGCTTACTCATGAGTAACTTTGTCTGAGAAATCTGATTTGTAAACCTGGAGAACAAGGAAAAGGAGTGTGTCTGAGCTGCTTTTGAGGTTTTGTGGCCAAGTGCCTTTTCTGGTTTCCTTTCCTGGAGGTCTTGTGGCCAGCAGAGTGAAAGTAGGGGGTTTGGCTCTTAGTGATCAAGAACATTGTGTCAACCCTTAAAAAAAGATGAAGATACATGAAATTGACAGTAGTCTGGTATATAACTTAGTTTAATTAGATCATAAGTCTGACTTTTTTTTTTTTTCTCCATGTAAGCTACATGCAAAGTTAATTCTTGGTGTGAGCCTCACATGGTTTCTTCTAATTCCAGCTTGAAAACAGAGTCTGTTGTTGAGCTCTCTGGTTGTTTGTATCTTGCCTCCATGAGGCTCCTGAACTGGTGTTTTCTAACACCAGAGCTGCTTTTTCCTGAGTTTGCCTCGGGGAAAAAAAATCTCAACCATGGAAGGCTTTGGTGAGATCTGTAGAGGAAGTGCATTAAAATGTGAGAAAGAAAGAAAATGATTCATTAGTTTTCGAAAAGAAAAAACAATCCATTCCTATTCCAGGTCTTGGAAATCTTGTGCAGGGTCTTTTGAGTGTCACTATTTAAGTGCACTGTTCATGCACGCATCATCTTGTTTCCAGCACAGTTTAATCACCAACACTAAAGCTCCAATCTCACTCCTGGGACAAGTAGTATCCTCCTGGATAGCTTTTATAAGATTAACAGAAAGAAGGAAGACTTAATACTTACATCTCTAGTGAGGCAGAGGTATTTCCCATTTCTAGAAGAACACTTTAAAGGAAGCACAATATTCTACTTGTCTTTTTGTAAAATCTTTTGGGGCATTTGTGGACCTGCAGCTTCCTCCTTCAGCAGTGGCTGAAGCCTTTAACTGTGTGGCCTGTCTGACTGCCCATCACTTACATCAACACACCGCTCCCACTGTATAAACCATAAAGATCATCATAGAAGCAAGGGCTGACTAGGTAAAGTTTATCAGATTCAGTGTCATGGAGTGTGGAGTGTTCTGGACAGAAAGGTAAGCTCAGTGGGAAGGAACGGAAAGATACCAGGTTTAAAACTACGTTCTTTCTCCTGTCCTGAGAACAAAGGTGACCTGTGACCAGCTGGTTTTGGCTCAGTCATCCTAAACAGGTCTTTTGGGAGAAAGAGAGGAGCAGGGGAAAAGGACAGCCTGTCTAACTTGATTCCCAGCTTCTCAGTAAGAGAGCAAGGCTCACACTGGTCCCTCAGCCACACAACATTACTGTTGGAGCAGGTCTGAGAGGATCAAGTCTTGGAGAAAAAAAGCACAAGAAAGAAATGTAGTAATTGACACCTTAATTTTATAGAGAGGGAGTTATAAAAGTTTGTCACCTATTTTTTTAACACACTTTTATTAATGGAGAGGTCTTTGTAATAAAGAAAATAGGCAGAGGATGCAGCTTAGACTGGGATACTTCACCACACAAAGGGAAATTCCTCCTCTTTGCAGGAGGAAATGCCATAAATGCATTCCTTGTGAGGTGTAACCATTGTACGCAGCAAATACAATCCCAAACTTTTCAGGAAAAACGTGAGCCGTCAAATAGAATCTGTAGTTAAAAACAGATTAAATTTAATCCTTTTCTAGCAGCAGCAAAAACCACAGCCTGGCTGTGCTGCGTGGGCCACTGGCTAGTTCCTCAGGCAACTCCCAAAGGCATTTTGTCTTTGTCGTTGTGCCTCTGAGCATTTGCAAGGTGAAATCACACCATGTCTTGTGGCTTTGCTAGCATTGCAGTTCACAAGGTGTAAACATGAAGTCAGATGATTTTATCAAAGAAGAGAGGCTTGGACATATTTCTGCGTATTGTTGTCATCCAGGGTGAAGTGAGTAGACCTCTTTGTTTTCTGCTAATGTTGGAAACAGAAAGGCAGTAACTGCAGGGTGGAAATAAAAGGCGAGTCAGTTACACATCTGTATCGTCTCTCTGGCTGCCTTTGGTGCAGTGCTGAGCAGTAGTTATGAAACAGTGCCCTACATTTACTTGTGTCACATCTGATTTGCAAACCTGCATGCCAGAGTAGCAGGCCAGTGCCTCCTTGCCCTGGCATGAACACCCCCATTCCCTCTTCTCTGCAGCTGCTGCCAGGAGCCTTTCCAGAGTGTGCCTTCACCCGAGGAAGACACTGAAGTGACGATCCGTACAGCAGAACCACAAATGGGGATGTTTTAATATAGTGGGCAGGCAAGCTCTGCCACTCAGGTCTGTGACAGGGAACTTAGCATTTCCTTGTCTTCAAGAAACTTGAAGTCTCTAGTGGAAGAGACTATCCATGACACTGCTGCGTTTGCTGGTTCTGTCCTCCTGTTTGCCTATCTCATCCTGGCATGGATATTCCTTAGTCTGGGAATGTATTGGGCTTTCAAAGAGTAACTATGGTGTCCCTTCTCTTCCCAAGAGTTTGTAAAGAAGGACATTATTGCTCAGTGAGGATCAAGCATCTTGGTTTCCATTTTTTAGAGGTGCTCCAGTTCTGATGCAGACCCAGGGGAAGGTGCTTTTACTTGCCACAAAGGTGGCTTGAAGGATTCGGAAGGTGATCTCTCTCTCACACACAGAGACAGCGCTCAAGATGTGCTGTTCTGCCCCTGGTGTTTAGATTTTAAGATCTACTCTTCTTTTTTAGACATATTTGAGATAGCTGATCTGCATAGCAGTTAAGTGCACTATGCCTCTGAGATGGTGACATGAAGTTTGGGAGGATGCTAGGCAGAGAACACAAGGCTGCTTCCTCCTCTTTTGGGGTTCTCATTCACTAAAAGATCACAGGATTGGCTTAAATGTGCTTTAGCCTGTCATGTACCACGTGAAAATGAAGAGGAATACCAGAACACTGATAGTGTTAGGTGGAGAGAACTGGAAGGTTTTTATTCACAGTGTTCTTCAGAAATGAAAATGCAACTTCGATTTTAAGACCTTAGCTTAAGTCTAAGAAGTAAAACTGTGTTAAGTGAATAAAACCAGGTCATCATTCACCAGTGGTCTTAGAAGGAGGGGGTTCTGCCTTCAAAGTAGGAACGTCCTCAAACATATTAGCATCTGGTAGCCACAAGTTTGCCCACTGTGTCCTAGATTGCTCTGCGTTAGCTAAAGATATATCTCACCTGTTTCCCGCTTCTTCAGATCTCCCCAGAGTGTCCTCTTTAACCAAATTTAGGAAGCTAACTCACCTTGAGAGTATCCCAGGAGGAAGATACATGGCCTGTAATCTGCTCGAAAAATGCAGAGACAAAGACCAGGCAGTTTGTGGACTTGCCCGAGGACTTTGAGGGAGTGGCGGTGAAGGCAATAGGTGGAGCTACTCCATAACCCAGTGGAGCACCACAGAGTAAGTAGAACTGGCTCCATGTGATCATCACCTCCAGGGGCATGGAGAGTCCTCTCCATCTCCTGCTGCTGTGTCCATCTCACTGGAGGGACCACACAGTCGGGGAACAAGACCCAGAGTAAACCTGATGTTTCTGACCAGAACCTGTGCCATTGCAGGGAGAGGACATCTGGGCAGCCTTGTCACGGCCCTTTCAAATCTTACACAAAGGCTTGTAATTTCATTTGGGTTGGATATAAATAAAACATGAAAAACCAAGTCTATGATCATACATTTAAATACCACTACTCTGTTTTTCTGGTTTAGCGAGGACTGTGTGAATCAAAAATACCTTACTCATCTGCAAAAAGGCTTAGTCCCAGAAAATCATGGTTTTAATTACAGGAAATAATCATAAACTACTTTGTATGCAGTTAAAGATACTTTCTTTTGGAGATATTTTTGTAATTTGTATTTTTTTCCTAAAACCAATTATCAAAAATATTATACTCTTTCATGCTTGCAGTGGAACTTTGACTTGCATATAAATTGGGTTTTTTTAAATAAAAATTGCTTTATGTGTAATTGAAACTGGAGTCTATTTTATGTTTATTTAGGTAATTGATTAATAGATCAGATTACAGCCAATGGTTAGGAGTATCAGCTAACAGTTTTATGCTACAGTTTGATTGTTTTGATAATCGTATTAATTTAGAATTTGAATTGACAAAATTACAATGGCAATTTTTAAATGTCAACATATTTTATGTTAATGTCTAATCAGCCTTTAATCAAATGCTGAAACGTTTTCAAACAGAAAATACCTTTCACACTGAAATTTAATGTAATGCTGGTCCAGAGCTCATTAGTTCTATGAGAAGACCAATGTTGGATTTGGACCATGTGCATAATTTTACACATCTATTGTAACAGAAGGACAACATTCAAATTCAAACTTAACAGTGGTGTGCCCAGAGCTTTACCAAGCAGCTACAAAACAAGTAATGTAGTATTTCATGGCAGTGGCAGACTTGAAGAGTAGGGAAAATATGTCCTGAAGGATCTGTGCCCCCTGTGGTAGCTACAGCCCATGAAGTGGGAGGAGGTGAAAGCAAGAGATACTGTCTTATCTTTAGAGTGACAGTTTAGAGAAGATCCCTCACCCATAATGAGTATCTATAAGTCAGGAACAGAAACTAATCAAACATCCAGGAAAATATCAGCATGATCCTTTCTGCTTAGCAGCCAGGATGAGGACTTGTGCTGCTTTCAGGCCGGGTTCAGGCCAGGGCCGCGCTGATGTCTGCACTCCTGCCTGCCTGTGGCAGGAACCTTATGCCCCTCGTGGGCAATGGTCACCTTTCATAATTTAGCTGCCTGCTTTAATGAGAGAGATGACTCCAAAGAAAGAAGAGCAGGGGGACCATCTTGGGAATTTGTGGGCTAAGGGGAACAAGCAGCACATCTTGGAGAAATGGTATCCCTTCCTGAAGAGCTTTGCTATTGGAGGTGTTTGACTTTCTCTGTAAATTTATTAGATGGATGAAAAAGAGGGGCACAAAGGGCCAGAAGTCCAGCCAGTGTGTGTTGGCTTGGGTGAATTTAGGCAAGAGGCTCTCACTGCTGGGGTAGCTGGAAGGCCATTCTGGAGCAGTGTGAGCAAAGAGGTTGCTTCCAAAAATCAATCATCTCCTATGCCTGATTTGCTGCAAGGAATGGATGTGATAATCCAGCAGAAGTCATTATGGCTGTGTGCTCTCATGGCCGTTACAGCTGAGCCGTCCCAGTGCCATCCTCCTTAGTAAATACGTGACCAGATTATTGAGAGGATATCGTTGGATGATGGAAAAGCCTTCACAGCTAGGGGCTAACTTGGGAAACTTTCTGCCTCCAAACCCAGTCTGCCTGTGAAGTGAATTTCACAGGGCCACGTTGCCTTACCAGATGGTGCCACCACCGAAGTGCTGGTGTCAGCATGGGGCTCAGACACCTGAGCAGGGCAGGAGTTCACACACCTCCGTGAGTACTGCTCATGATTTCAATCAATCTTGATCTGAAATGTGATCTGGGGAATTTACAGAATATTTTAATTCAGCTGTCAAAACTATGCAAACTTAATTATAGGCTGGATTTGGCATAACAGCTTAGACACAGTGTTTTGCCTCAGCATTTGTATTTGCTGTTGGAAACACTTCAGCCCATAAATCTGTGCAGATAATGCCAATAGGGAGAATCACTAACAAAACACAGTTTTACAAGTGGTTTTAGGTGAATTTTCCATCAACTTTATGTGCCTGTGTCGTATCATTAAGGGTTTTTTTTTCTCAGCCATTAACTTCTGCTGCAAAGCATGAGATAGTGGATTTCTTTTGGTTTTATCATTTGCATCTGTCACCCTTGTGCATGTGCCTGGTTAATGCACCTCAGTCTGCAGGGTGCCATGTGGCCCCCGATGGGGCACAGCAGCAGAGGTCCCTGTGGAGGCCAGGGTAGAGGTGGGCATGGGGGGGATGGGGCAAGCTGGAGGTGGCAGCTGGGTGAGCCAAGAGGTGGGATGTGGCTCCTGGTGCCTCTGTTTGTACTTGATATGAGGAATACCACAAATGCCGGTGGTAATAGCATCTAGTCAAGGAAACGAGGGCTCTCTGTGTTTTACTTCCTTAAAGGCAAATGGGTATGAAAATCTATCTGTTGAAGGAGAAAGGCACAGACTTCACTGAAGCATGTAAGTGCCGGTTGGGAAATGAGGGTATCCAGGGCCACTGCATTCCTCTTTTGTGACCTTGGGCAAGGCGTTTAACCAATAAGCATAAATCAGGTGTTTCCATTATTTTTTACTGCAGTAAGGCTGACTTAGGGTAAAATCGCACATTATGACTATACTGATCTAATAACCCACTATACTCCTTTTCTTCTTTTCCCACACTGGTTAAAGACTCACTGAAACAGGAGAAAATTAACCTTGGTGTTAGGGAATGAGAGGGCAAATTGTTTCATCTATGATCTTATGCATCGGGAGGGAGATGAGGGTATGTAGTTAGGATGGGGGACAGGAGAACTGAGGAAGTGCTCCACCCCCTTGTCCCCCCCTTCCAGCTGCCCAGAGATGTTAGATCAGCTAAGCCATAAATATGTATCTTCAGCCTTAAATTAGTTCAGGATGTAATCCTTCATCTTTGCTCTTCCCAAAGAGTCACTGGTGAAGCTTTTTTACTAAAAACAAAAATTTTTTTTTCAAATACAGGTATAACCATTTGTTTCACTTGTCCTTCCAGAGACACATGAATAGATCCCATTTAAGTAAATGAGAGTGCTGCACACCTAATTAGAGACAGAGTTCAGTCCGCAATCCTGTGCCAAAATGCTACATGAAGAACTAAAAGTCATGGAAACTTAATACAGAGACACAATTTATTTGCTGTATTTGAATCACTCTTTAAAAATTAAATGAAAGCCAATACACTAAATAAACCCCTGTAATCCAGGCTGTAATAATAAATCACATAGTAGGATCCTAGTGCAGATGAGGGTGAAATTGTAAGTACATTGACATTAATGTCATAGCACCTCTTCACTTCAGTAGATCCAGGATTTCTTTGGTAATGTGCTTAGTGTCTTAATTTACTTGCAAAGTTAAGTCGTTTGGGATTTCCTGTTTCCCCCATAGCCACCGATGATGTGATCAGCTCCTGGGACAATACAAAAATATACTCAGCTGGATTTTTCTCTCAGCATCAGCCTCCTCCTTTATTCCTCTATTTCCAAAGCCACTTTTCTGTTTCTTGCTAACCTGTCTGCAGTACACAACCCCATCAGGTGCACTGGCTTACTTGGCATTGAGACTTCTTCCCTGACAGTAGCAAGTTTATATGATTCATTACGTATCTTTTTGTCTGACAAACTGTCTTGGACAATTTTATTGACGTTCAGAAGGAGAACAGGTATCCTAAAGGTGACTGGGCAGAGGAGGCAACACCAAGTGAGCACCTTAGGCTGCCCTAAGCCTGCCTTTGGAGGGAAGCAGTGGCAGTACTGCAGGCAGCAGACTGCAGGCAGCAGTCCAGACTAAGGGTGGCAGAGGTCTTTCCTTCCTCAGCAGTGATGGTGGAGGGAGTGTGGGTGGGTTTCGC
Source organism: Ceryle rudis (assembly GCA_033439905.1). Lineage (NCBI taxonomy): Eukaryota > Metazoa > Chordata > Aves > Coraciiformes > Cerylidae > Ceryle > Ceryle rudis. The sequence goes on along the minus strand of JAAGNO010016190.1, from coordinate 33,514 downwards.
ATTGTCTTGGTGGGTAGGTGAGGAGGGGTTAGGGGGGCCAAGGACACAAAAAAAACTCAAAACAAACTTCAGAGTTGTGTGCTGTTCAGAATTCTTTGCTTCCAACAGTTTTGTTTCTGTGATTTCAACTCTTTCCATTGAATGGTGGTAACATGATGATCTTTGCTGAAGTGGCTGATTGCATTTATTTAAGTGGTGTCTAGTTGTGGCAAATCAGTAACAGTTGATTTGCAGCTTTTTCTGTGCTTCGCAAAAAAGCATGTGAGTTTTCATTTGTACTAGCTGATGGAAGCAAGTCAAGAGAAAACAGTCCATGAGTTGAGTAGTAATTTTTAGTATACAGCAATAAAACTTAGACTTATTTCATGAAGAAAATTCATTATTATGTTACTATATTATTATATTATAAATACATATATTCTAAAATGCATTATAAATATATCTATACTTCATTATTTATAATAATATTTCATATATTGCATGTGTAAATATATTATCTAGTATTGTGTTGGGTTAGCTGTAGCTTAAAGCTGGGGCTTATGAGATGGGAAAAAGGTAAGGTGTATGTTCTATCTGTACTTTCTTTTATTCCCTGTGAACTCATGTTCTCAATGCCTTCAAAAATATTTGTGGATGTGCAAGAGGCACAGGACCACCTACTAATGTGCTGACTACTCCCTGTTACTGTTTTGAAAGGTTTAGCAGCCCCTTTAGAGACTTTTTCATTCATTCTACATTTTTTACTGGTCTTAACAAAAGATACAATTTTGCAGGCTCCTGTACATATGTTTATCTTTAGAGGCATCAGTATCATAGTACTGTGGATGTTAGGCAGGTTTCTTGAAGGCATATGCTTGTGTTTCTGCAGAGTTTTAAGGAGACGCAGGGAGACATTGAGGTGACATCTGAATAACAAATACCTTCATTTTCAGCAGAGGTGAGAAGTGAAATGTTCCTTAGAAGGTTGCAGACAGGTTTCATGGACAGAAAATGCGCTGAGGACTGATCTATGAGCAATTTTTGTCTGCTAGATCAGAGCATAAATATGTTTATTCTTATATATCACAGTAATGAGGGCAGTGCAGTGGCAAGCAGACACCTGTCTGACCATCATACTGAAGGAGTGAGAAGAAAATGCATAGTTCTTTGATCTTGTAAACCAAGCTTTTGGTTCTAGTGTGCCTGAAATTAGGGTTGGAAAAAAAAAAAAAAAAAGAGATGTAGTGTGAGTAATCAGAAATTAGAATATAGTCATATGTTACTGTTACTGATGAGAAGGAGAATTCAGTTACAATGTTTAAACCCTTATTTTTTTAATTTTTTTTTTCTATAAGGGAGTCTTTCTTTTCTATTTGGTGGGTAGGATTAATGTGTAGCCCAGTTTGCTTACCCCATCCCTCCTATCTGTGTGTACCAGAAGGGTCCTACATACAGCTGTTCCCGAGCAAAGTGTTTGCTGCCTGCAAGTAGCAGTGGAGAGGGTCATTTAGTGCTTATACAGTGCCTGCTGTAAAGACAAGTTCCTGTCTCTAAGGTCTTCCTTGCTGTTCGTTATTTAATATCTATTTTATTTTCAGCACAAAAACAGCCAAGGAGAAATGGGCACTGTTCTCTACATCAACTGTTTCTGCCCTGCAGATATGAGGGCAATTGTTTCCTTTCCTCAGGAAGAGTAGGCAGGAGCCTTTTAACCAATTACTGCAGCAGTGTGTAGACCACAGCAGAAGAGGGATTACTTCTGCCTTCCGTAGTGAACATTAACCACTGCTGTGCTACACAAATGGACCTTTTATATTTTATCTACTATTCTAAGGAAATGAGAACTCTTGAGATGACAAAGCCCTAGTAATAATGAGGTATCACCACATCATTATTATCCAGACCATTTTCTCTTTACACTAATGTATCTTAGCCAAGAGGTATGTGCCTTGTTTGCCTTGGAAGGAAAACCATTCAAGTTTACTCTTGTCAGATTTCTGGGAAGAATAAAACATTTATTGTTAGTGAAAGACAGATGACCTAGTCAAACTTGGCCCACCAGTTTTCTTCCTGGAAGCCACATGTGCTCATGGCTCTTGTCGTGTCTGAGGTTTGTCTAATTTCACCTTCAACTCTTCATCACATTCAGTTGCTGGCACTGGCAGTCAATTCTGTATTTATCATCTCCACTATGGTTACTTTTTTTACAATTAATCAGTGTAAAAAAAAGTTGGACTTGGGTGTTTTGTGACCAATATAGACATTACCTGTAAGGCAGGAATTCTTTTGACAATGAACTACATCAGTTCTCCTGTAGAATGTGATAAACCTGGAAGTGAAACACACTATTTAGCAACTATTTAGCAACTAATCTGTCCCTGAGCTAAGGTGGTTTTAAAGTATAGCCCTATTCATGGCCTGATGTCCTTTGTGCTGTATTTGAAGTGGACCATAGATGGAACCTGATGTAGATATAATTAATTGCAAATAGACCATATACTTAAATTTTATACAATAACAGCTGCCAAGGGAATTTGTAAATCACTATTCACTGTGACTTCTGAGTTAATCTTGTTTTCATGCAAAACCCCACGATCATGTTTTGTGCATCAGTCAGTGAGTTTGCACTGCAAACAGCCAGATGTTGAAGGACCTTCAGCAGTAGTGCTGTGCTCCAGAGTCACTAGCACAAGTATAGAGCCATTTGTTTGTAGACCTTTGCAGTCTCTTTGTTGAGTTTCAAAGCGTGAAACTGCTTTTTTTTTCCAGTGAAACTGTGGAGCAAACCAGGAGCCTTTGCAGTGATACACTGTAGTGTACATTTAGAGTGTAGTGTTACACTAAAAAATAGTGTTACACAACTACTTTGTAGCATTAGCATATTGCAAAAATAAAAAATACATTAATATGTGAGCATTCCAGAATTGCATAAGGTGAGTTTTAGTCTAAGTTTAGTTAACAATGTGGATAAGGTGGCATAACCTATATAAATACCTATGTTATTTTATCCGTCTACTTTTCATGCAGATGCACTTGGATGCTTGTGAATGCCAAGTATAAAGCTTCTATGTACTATAGAAATTGTGTTAAGTATCTTAGTATGCCCAGCAGCCTTTACAACAAGCGAGAAGAACCTAATTGAATATAGGAAACTTATTAATCTCTGATAAGGGGTTGTTTGAAATTGTTTTCAGAGAAAAGGGTCAAATTCTTAAGAAGTGCCTAGCAAAGTAACTGTTTAGTTTTCTAAAGCTAATTGGAAAGCAGATTTTAGAAATAGTTCAAGTGTCAAGAACAAAGGCACTTAATAATCAACAAAAAAGGAGGGCAAGTAACTTTATAAAGCTTTACAAAAGCTTTATAAAAGTAGACCAAATACTGCGTTGCTGGATATGCTACCATGAAGGATATGAAAGAACTACAGAAGTAAAAGCTCTGGGATTCTTCCAGATGTGTGAAGTAATGCCTTGCATTGTTATGTAGCCAAGGCTTTTTTCTTGACGGTAATTTAGGAAGGATTTTGTGTGTTATCATCAACGAATTAGAACTTGAATACCAAACCTTGGTTATAATCTTCATAATCTGTTCCTGTTGGGGAGGGACAGAAAGAAAAAAAGCTTATTGTAAAATAGTTCACACCTATTTGATGAAAAAATACATATCACTTATTTTCTTAGAATAGCTCATCATTTAGGTTAGATTTTTTTCTGTTGAGTGATTCATAATTGTATAGTCTACTTTAAGAGTTCCTAGCTCAATCATGCTGAAGTAGTAAGCTCTTTGTATTGTACTACTTGGTAATCTTGTGTCTGCTTTGAGTTCCATACCGAAATGGAGTAACTGAACATGTCAGACTGTCCCATAAACCAAAAATGAATAAATAAAATTGATTGCAATGTGTTCTCCATATTGTGTACCTGCCTACAGAAATTACTTTTTATAGGTCTTTGGAACACAATGTAACTGCAGCTATATGCATTGATAGATACATTTATGTCCATTTATATATTACTTTTTTATATGTGTCAGAACTTACCTTCCTCTTTCCATGTGATTGTGAGTATTCGTTGAAGGTGTGTCTGTGAGGGTGTCAAGCACTAACACCATGTTGAACCTTCAGGCACTCATGCTAAGTTGAATTTGTTAATTCTTAATTTGGGAATCTGAAAGGTGGAGCATCTTTCAGACTGCAGTGGGTAAGCTGGAGACTTTGCAGAAAAACAACTTTTGCCTTGTCTGGGTAAAAACTGAGGAGAAGGTAAATTTCTACTATGTGGGACTGAAAGAAATGCGAATTTCTGAGCAAGAGGAATAAGAGAGGTTTGGTGTTTGGTTTTTTGTTTGTTTGTGGGGATTTTTCAGTTTGCCTTTTTTTTTTTTTTTAAGGAAACTCCATCAATTAAGTGCTATTACATGACCTGGAACCTTTCCATTTATTGTATCACCCAGGTATCTCCCTGCCCAAACAAACAGATTCCTCAGTTTTCCAGCAGTTTCTAGTTGATGACCTCACCTGCATCCACTTTTTCCCAGTTGCACCTAAACATAAAATCTGCATTATGATTTGATATAATTTTTGATAACTTAAAAAATGTCAATATATTGGTTTGGAGGAATGAAGTTGGTTCTTGAAACATCTTTCAAGTTGCTGACTTAATAACAACAACAAAAAAAACACAGGCGTTCCAAAGACATCCAATGAATTTGTTGGTCTTTAGAGGAGTTTCTTCATGCATGAAGGTTTTGTGGAACACAGTGCTGTGGGGTTGTTCCAAAATAGCCTTCATTTAGACAATTTTGGTCAACTGCATTTCAGATTCAGAAATATTTACATTGCCCTGCTGTGGATTATAGTGCTTCTTTATGACATTTGCATTGAGAGGTGTGCTGAAAGTCCCTAGGCTATGGTAGCATTTTCAAATAACTCCCATGTATTTCTTCATGGTTTCATTAGGGTCTCCTCAAAGCTGGTCACAGGCCCTCTTTCAAACCATTCTGTAAAAGCAGATCAAGTTGCCTGTACAGCACGCACGAATGACTGGGCAGCTGGTATGCTAATTGCTACCTTACTGAACTGACCATAATGGCATGTGCTTTTCTGTTTAGCAGCCTTTTTCTATATTCATGATTTCTCTGTCCATAAAGTTTGATTATTGTAGCTTTTGAGTGAAGTTTTCTTCTCTTCTTTAAGCTTTGCAGTGTTTGTGTACTGCAACTTGCACTGTGAGACCTAATCCCTAACTGGGGACCGTTCCTGACAGTGCAGTAGAAATACAATCTATTTCAATATTTTTTGTCTTGTTTTGTCTTCATTGAAAAGAGGGTTTTTTCCTGTTTCTCAACTCCTGTTTGATATACTGGTTTTACAGTGATCTTCTGGCTATTTTAAGCAGTTTATTTGGGGGAAAGACAATGTTTTACAAATAATCAATTATGCAACACAGGAAACAAATTCCTCTATATATGGATTAGGGGTTTAATTTGTACTTGTCTCTGTACATAGTACATACATGAATCTACTAGAAAGATACATGAATTGCTGCATATCTTAGTAGCTTTGCAGACTATGGAATTGAAGAGCTGGGTGAGTCTGCTTGTTTGCTTTCCCATGCTGAAGTGGTAACTGTATACCATTACTGCATCTTATTAGGTTTAGAAAAAACTGAATGAGAACATTTTTGCTGCTTTATATGAATTGTGGAGCAGGAAAAGTAAGACATCATTTAGAGCGGCTATTGTGCTGGAGGTTTCTGGAATGTTTGGCATTGCATGTTCAACTTTGGCATTTTGTCATCAAAAACTGGAGCAGAGCACAGGCTCTCACATATGCAGTTAGGCCTCTTGAGCTCCTGTAAAACTAAGCTGGCAAATAAACTCCTTTAATAAAACACTGATGCTGGGAAAGGTACACAGTCATCACTTTGTTATGCTACTTTTCTTAGCATGTCTCATTTGTTTCTGAAAATGAAAGAGAGATTACCAGGTAAGCAAGAGTTGTAATGAGGTGAAATCCTGGCTTTCCTGAGATGGGGGACAGCCCAACCACTAGGTCAACCTTTGAGCCATGAAAAGTCCTTGTGACCTAGCCAGGTCACTTGCTTCAGTAGCCATTAACTTGCCTTTTAGCCAAGACAGTTGCTTCTTTTCTCTTCATGCTATTATGATGCCTGTCATTCAGTGGTTTATATGGGGCTTATGATTTTTGGTTCAAGCTTTTAATTATTCTGTAGCCACTCAGAATGCACCCCTGGTGCTTCCCAAGACTTGACTGCACTGGGGAGGTGAGAGAGGGCTTCTGACATTAGGAGTGTTTGAGCGTTGCACTGGTGTTGATAACCTGGGCAGTGACGGCGTCAGTGCTGCTAAATGAGTCTGGACTTTTTTCTGCTTACTGTTATTAGTTCTAGTCATTTTTCTCAGGTCAATTCACTTACAAGTTTTGACTCTATGTATTTCTTGATTCCAAGTCAGTATAGCTACTAACTAGACTTGCAACATTTTCTTAATTATCCTGCACTATTGCCTTCAAAAGGACCTATGTGTTTTTAATATTTGCTCTCTGGGATGTCTGTGTAGGATAGCTGAAGGAGGAAACAGGAGTAGTGACAGTCTGGAAGAGTAAATTAACAGCATTTTTAGTTATCTAACTCATAATTTACAGTTCTAGTTAAAAAAAATGGATTCTTCTGTTAGAGTCTTTAGAGTCTATCACAGTTTGATAATTGTCATAGTAGAACTTTCTTGAATACAAATAAAAGGTGAGGGTAGAGAAACTGTTAAAACACTTTGGTGGTGTGGAAAATGGTAACTGCAGTGATGTTACGGAAACTGTGGTGTCTTTCCCATCATACCACACTGGAATGTGGGAGACTGGAACAAGAAAATTAGCGACTTGAAACTCAAAATAATTTGTTAGAGCAAGAGTCCATGTGTGGCAGAGCAGGTGCGCTAACAAAGCTACTCTTGTGTGTTATAGTGTTCAAGTAGGTTCAGAAGAAAATAAGGTTTTATGAAACTTCTTATTTTGGAAAGTACTTACCCTGTTTTCTGTTTCCAAATGAAATGCTCTTTTACTGCCCTTCTGCTTCTCTGGCCGATTCTGATGGGTACCTGTTGCTTTACCAGAAGGAACCCACATGTGCCTGGCAGACTAAGCATGTTGAATGAAGGCAGGACCTAAATAATAGTCTTCTTCCCTCATTCAGAAAGTAGTATTTGTTAAACTGCACCACTTTAAGTAAGGAGGAGACAGTACTTCTCTACTTCTGGTCATCAGTAGTGACAATCAATCCTATCTTTTTCTTTGTGCTGTTCAATTATTGAGGAAATATTTAGCCATAAGCAGCTAACATATTTCTGGAACAACACTCTTTGATCACATACTATTTGTCTCTTCAATTTTGAAAAAGCTAAAAAAAGTGCTTTATCAGGAAAATATTATTATGGAGTCTCTAACCAGTATTATGTTTTATGTATTTTAAAAGAGTGGAGATGAGCAGTATCAGTTGTTTGCTGATTTTTTCTTGCTAAATTAATTAAACAGCACAATCTGCATGTGGTCTCTGATGCTCATATAAGGAGTTTGATGGATTTTTTTTTTTAAACTTTTATCTGTTTTAAGGTCCTTGAGACTGTCTATTTTAAGCTCACTGGCGTACAGCACGTCCCTTGTGCTGCACTCACCTCATCACATCTCAGGATTGTTCTGGGTGTACATAGACACCTCTTCTCTCACCTCTTATGGCTTGTCCTATGCAAGCTAGTTATTGCAGCTGGCTATCTTCCCGTGACTTCTGGAACAGCCTCTAGCATTGGAACAGGGACCAGAACTCAATCTACAAATCTCTACTAACTGAAGTTTCCA
>JAAGNO010016190.1:5013-18688 GCA_033439905.1 Ceryle rudis | reverse complement strand
CTTCCTTCCTTCCTTCCTTCCTTCCTTCCTTCCTTCCTTCCTTCCTTCCTTCCTTCCTTCCTTCCTTCCTTCTTCCTCTTTTGAATTTCTCAGGAAAGCAGGTGTTAGGGGACAGAACAGCACAGGGAGGTGGGCTGAGCTTTTAGTGTCTTGGAATTGCTATCACAAATCTCTGATTTGTTTCATTTTTTTTTCCCCCTCCTGTTCTCTGAGAGTATAAGCTCCAGGGACTGAAATATATCATTCTGCACTCAAGAATTATTCCATAGAAAATGTGAGAGAGCCTATAATTAAACACTTGTGCACAGATAGAAGTACTGGAAGAAAAAAATTTGGTGTCTGTCTCTCCAAAAATGGTTGAAAACTGTAAATCATGTATAGAACAGATAATCACTGATATAACAAACTGTAGCTGCATCTGCTGATTATTTTCTCCTCAACCTCTTGTGTACAATTAAGAATTCAGATTTAACAGCTGGGAATGATTTTCAAATGTTGATCTGAAGCAGAAAGTTCTATTCAGAAACTTTCAGCAGTTCTTTTATCTTCCCTGTTCATTATTTTTTCTGGAATAGGTTAAAAAAGATAGTACTTGACCTGCTCTGCATTGAGATAGAAAAGAGATCATTATAAACTCAGATATGGATTTATGCTTAATGATCCTCTTACATGGCTGAGTTCAATGTCAGACAGACTGAATATCTGTCAACAGGCTAAACTTTCTTTGGTCAAGAAGCTTTTGTCTGTTAATATTTTATTTTCCTAGTTCAGCAGGGAGATATTTTTTCAAAGGTTTCTTGTTGGTAGTTGTGGCAAAGAAACTAACATATAAAGATCAAAGTGAGTGCCTGTCAAATTAAAGTTAATGATTATACACAAGTGAAAACTATAAAAAAACCCAGAGGGTAGATAATAATGCAATCACACATTGTTATATACACTGATAGTATAGAATTCTATATATAAATGTACCAGTATGCTGAATGGGTAGATCTGTGTTGACCATGGCTACATATAAAATTCCCACAGAAAGATCTGATGTCTGTCACCATGCTCTGCATGCATGTGAGTTCAAAGCATTTAGGATGTCAAAAGCAGCTGTTCAAGCTTTAGGACTGAGGGTTTATATGCTTATGTTTTGTCAGTGTTTTTGTATTCTGCCAGTAAAATCTCTGTCCTTAATGGGCCAACAATCAAGTACTGGGTCTGTTACCTGAATATGCATGCACGTGCACTCACTTCCTTTATGACAACATATACTCGGAGATCTTTCCTTAGTCTAGTAATGCAAATTGTGTGTCTTTGTTGTGTGGTAAAGGATTATTGTGATGAACCTGGGTAATAATTAATTGGTCTCTCTAGGAATGAGAAAAAACAGAATTGCATTTTTACTAGAGGTATATCCTAACAGAGAGCACTTAGGGCATGGGTACTGCGGGAATAAATAGTGATACATTTATTCTGTTTAGATAACTACAGTACCAATGTACATTTTACCTCCAGATTTTTTCTTCTCAGGTTGGACATTTCTAATTTCTTTGTCGTGAAATAACAGATATTTATTTTTTAATAAATTTTTTAAAAGTCTGCCCATGTTGTTTACAGATCAGGTCCAGGAATCATGTCTGAAGTCTGATCACCCAGTTTCAGACTGGGATTGGGATTAGAAAATGTGTTGTGTTCTGCATTTTTGAAAGACAACTTTCTTTATCCTCCAAGAACCATTATTCTTCAGAGCCAATATTCGATTATTTCTCTTCCTATTCTGTTTTGTTGTTTATCTTGGGGGGGGGGTTTGTTTGTTTGTTCGGGTTCTGTTTGGTTGGTTTTGGTTTTGTTTGTTTTCTTTGATTTGTTTGGGTTTTTTGTTTTGTTTGGGGTTTTTTTGGTTGTTTGTTATGTTGTTTTATTTTATTACAGTAGTATGCCCAGACCTCAGATGTTTTCTTTTTTTTTTTCTTTTCTTTTTTTATCTTTTTAAGGGACAGAAGTATACCCCCTTCTCTAAGTTGGTCTTGTACTCATGACATCTGGTCTGAGGATTTTCCTTATACAGACTGCTGTTCAGGTTAGGGACTTTTCTTCTTACAGCCTTTTTGTTCTGGTTTGGGTTTTTTTTTTTCATGATAGAGACATGACAATTTTTTACATAATTTTGCTAGCTTCTTACCTGACTGGAATTGAATTAATTGCTCCTGAAAGATTTTCCTGGTTCTGCTTTCCCCAATTCAAAAAGAGTGTTGAAAAAAGGTGAAGACCTAGAGAAGTCTTCTAGTGAATAGTCTGAGGAGATGATTCATCAGAATAAACAGGAGTTCCTAACTTCCATCAAGATCCAAACTACTGGAAGTCAAGGCAAGATAGATGCTGTTTGGAGTCTGTGTTGTCATGAGGAAAACTCTCCACTGGAATAGCTAGCTAAGGGATATGAGGAGTTCTCTAGGACTCAATTTATATCTCTCTTTTAAATCAAGGTGATTTAATTTTTTTTTAATTATTATTTAAGATGTGCTTTATTCTAATAGAAATTAATTCGGATTAGCTACATTGCTTGTGTTCAGACTAGTGGGTTCTTCTTAATGCTGGTTTATGTGTTTTAATTTGCAGGAGGAATGTGAACATTTCTCATTGTCACCTATTTAAATAATTAGAAAATTTGTGGATTCACAGTAACAGTTTGTGGGATACTAGCCTTTCTGCTTTTCTATCATACTTGGAGATGAAAACTTTCAAATAATAAGGTAGCAGACTGGAGACATAGTCTTATGAACAAAGAACTGTTGAACCCTTTAAATGAAAGTAAAAGCAGTGTTACTCTCCTCCTTAATCAATAAAAGGTCTGTTTGGGCCTTAGGGTGTTTATATTTCTTTTTTGTTTACAGATTTACAAAGAGAATTTTCAGAAGTCTTCATGTCTTCCTTCAGAGCACAGTTGCAATGTAATTGTCAGATTGATATTGGAGAAGAGGGAGGACAGTAAAAAAGATAGCAGTTATGATGGTTTTCAAGTAATGTATTTTTATACAGCAGGAGGAAAGTGATTACTGAAAGGTTAGCCCAGATTATTATTCATGAGTTTTCTGAGCTTTTAAACAAATTGTTGTGCAAATGTTCATAACCTCATCATTCTCTCTCTCTCAGAAGGTGTTCAGATCCCCACATGTGCAATAGATCAAGCGTACTTCCAAAAATAGGCACATTGTGCTTGCAAATCCAGATGATCTTGTTATGGCAACTGAGTCTCTGTGAGGAGTTATCTGTGGGCTGTGTGGATCCTTTTTCACACACAAGTTCCTTGTACGGCTGAGAGCTGCTACTGTACTGCAGAACAGCCCTCTCCTTTTTGGGTGCAGTGCTTTGGTTTCAAAGCCAAATGCAATTAAATCATCCTGATTAGATCATTAGAGCCTTCAGTGAAATCTGCTCAGTAACATGCCTGAACTTTCTCTGTGGTTCCAAATGAATAATTTTTTGGTATTTGACTTTGCTTTGAAATGTGGAGCTCTCTTTGCCTGAAGGGGTATCTGGTTTTGTATAAACATGGAAGGTTTCAGACCATTTGAGGGACACGGTGCAGAATAATTCATCTGTGCTGAAGATCTGAAGTATTTCAGCAATATTATTAACAGAGTGTTCTGTATCTGCTTCATCTTTTGAAAATTTTACAAATCGGGGGCCTCCTTACAAACACATCTGTTAGAGCTTGCCTGGCAGAATTAGCTGGGATTGCTCCTTCCTATATAACTGCTATATGTGACCCCATGTACATTCAGCACCAGGCATAAAGATACTAAGGGCATCTCCCTCCCCAGACACCTTGCTCCTATGGTACACCATATGCCATCAGAGTGGTAACTGAGCATTGCAAAGCATTGAACATTAGATATTGAATATTCTCAGCATAAAAGCTGGCACAGGGACATTGTTTACCAGCAAAGGTGAATCCGTAAAGTAAATAGCACTTTGCTTTGAAAATTAGTGTCACTTTCACATGGTTGGTGCTACTGAGCTACTTTCTGTGGCAAGCCTCTCCCCTAATCGCAGAGATCTGTGGAATGGACAGCCAACAGATGCATGTGACATTTATACTTCACATGTCTTCACAGTATTGTGGGTGTAAGATGGCCCTAAGACTCAAGAGTTAAAGAAAATATAGGGAGGAATATGAAGGTAATAATGAATCATAAAAATATGGAGTTAAAGCTGTGAAGAGAAAATATACAGAAGAAATCCCCTATACATCTGACACCACCAGCTGTGCCTACACCTTCTTCAAAGTAGTTGGATTGTTTCTTGTGAGCACTTGGACTTTGGTTTTGTTTGTTTTCAATCCTAGAAATTCAGAGGGATTTACTGCAGGGTTAATCACTGCTCAACAGGAGCTAGGCTAGCAGAGTTTGACTGCTTGGCAATATCTGAGAACCAAAATATGTGTCTGTTTGAGTTCATGTACATTACTGTTACTATCTTGTCTCCAGATTAGTGAATAGTAAGCAGTTGGGTTTTTTCTTCTCTAAGATCTGAGTAGTTATTGGCAAATTGGGCCTGTCTTGCTTGGTCCTGAATAAGGCAAGCAGTTACAGCTGAAGTGTAAATAGTATGATGGGAATCTACATGCTTTATTTAGCAAGTAAATTTAGGTATATTACTGTAAGACCTCTTTGTCAGATAAAAAAAACTTCACCCACTGAAAATTCTAAGTAAAGCCTGGCAATAGTCCACATTATTTCTTTTATTCTCCATGGCGTCAAACTAATAATTGATAGTTAACACCATTTGAGTGACTCTTAGTTTAGAAGCCAAACTGTTAAAGTTACTTACTTTCAGACTTCTAAGCTTTTGTTTGCAGTTTATAGAAATGCAACATTAATGCTTTAGATTTTGCATCAGCTCTGTGCCACTGAATTCAAGTGTATGAATAGCTGAATTCTTCCTTCCAGCAAGATGTGTACTTCCAGCAAGCAGTTCCATGTGCTTTTCTGAACCACTCCAGTTAACATAAGAAAATCAAGAAAAGGAACAGTAGCCTGAAACATTGTTCACAAACATTTTATACTTTAATACTGAAATGCACTTCTTTTGCCAATAAGCTTAGTAAAATTCCTTTTTCTTTTTTTTTTTTGAAACTACAGTGCCTTAAGAAAGCTGTAGTACTTGCTAGGGAGGTCATATTTATTAACCAGAAAATAGTAATTGGAAAAGAGATGAAACATGGTCTGTTGCGTTAGAAATTATTCTTTGAATTGGCCAATTTTAAACTGTCTAGGAGGTCTAGAAGAATTTTATCCCATTTTAGTCTCCTTTTTTTTTTTTTTCCTCAGTAGCATGCTGATAAAAGGTTTCTTGTGAGGCTTCTGTTTTTCCAATGGACAGAGGAAATGTAAATTGCCTTTAGGCATTTTCTTAGTTCTAATGACTTAAGCCCGGTCGAGAAAGAATACACACAAAATGCAGAGATACAATTTGGAAATGTGTTTTGCTGTTCATACAGGATGTTGTGAAATAGCAGATTGAGGCATTAGGAATGCAGCACTTCAAGGTGTTAGGTTGTGACTGTACTTGCAGCAATTTGCATAGCATTTTCTGCTGGTCTTTATCAGTTTACTTTTATTGCTATTTCATTTCCCGTGATAAAGAAGGGGAAGACCCCCTTCTGGTAAAGAAAATGGTCTTTGCAAATTATGCCGCCCAAAGGAAGAGTTGCTCTCCCTGATCCCACTATTCCATACCCACCACAAAGACTTTTAAGTTTCCACAGTTACTGTTTCTCCCTTCTTTGTACTGTCTTTCGACTATGGAAGAGATGCACTTAATCTTACCTGAAAAGAGCAGATAATCAGAAGAATTTCTAAAGTACTATAAGATGTAGTGATTGCAGTTTTTAAATACTACTTTATTATTACTTTTAGCCAAAAAGGCAACTATTAAAAGCACTCAGGAAATACCAGATATTTCATAAGGTATATGTGAAGGCTTGGTATGGTCTGTCAAATGTTTGATCTGTGACCTGTGGATGGCTTGTGGCAGTCAAGAGAGACTTGTCTCTTCACGTGTGACTGACTTTTCTTCTTCTTGCACATTAAATGACACTAAATATATTCCATATATTGCCATATAGTATTTTGCCATATAAGCAATATCAACATTTGATGCAAGCAATGCATGCAAGAGCAATTGAGCAGACGCTATCACAAGGGCCATGACTGGAAGAGATGCTGTGCTGTGGGCCAGAGGTCCTTGCTTCTCTTGATGCACTAACATGAATCAAGTAGCTGGAGAGATAGCAAAAACTGCTGCTTAGAGATTTGACTACAGTTTTAAACATATGCAGCTCTATAGCCAGTGCCTGACCAGTGAAGAGTGTATATCTGCATCTGTGTTCCCCTCCTTGCTTGTAGCCTCCTTCAAACTGCCTAGTGTGGGGCAATTCAGGAGAGTTCTGTAACCACCTTAACTTCTCTGAGTCATAACATGGCTTTTATGGCCTTGAATTCAGGGAGGTCAGGATGTTCAAAGTGGCTGATAGCTACTTCCCTGCAGTTGAAATCAGGCATATCCCATCTATTACTGTGGTCCAGAGTTTGAGAGCTCGTCTGAAAAGCAGTTCATTCACCTTGTGAAGTTTAAACTTTGGTAAGATTTTTTAGTTTGTTTGTTTGTTTGCTTGCTTGGGGTATACACTTGATAAAGTAACAAGAGTTTGCGAACTGTTTGGCCTGTTACTTGGATCATGTTATTAACACACCTTTCTCAGTCCTTACACAATAAATACTGTAGCTGGTATTGCAGACTTTAATAAGCTGGTATCTAGTGTAGATCTGCAGAAGAAAGTTTTCAAAGGGTAAGTACTGGTTTTGTTTCCCTTCCCTCCTATATCTGGTTTTGTTTTTCCTTCCTTCCCTATATCTAATAAGGCTTCATTCTAGACTAGACATTACCATTATTTGTCTAGTATTTACTTAGACATTGAGAGATTTTCCCACTTTCAGAATAGTTTTTGTTCCAAGTTCCCCTTATATATTTCATGTACACAGGACATGCAGGCTCTATTAACCAGATAGAAAGAGTTCATGATGGGAGAGTGTCTTTCCAAATTAGCAATGTCTACAAAATGCTTTTAAAGACATCTGTGTTCTTTTGTATTCTTAAGCCACACAAACATATTTTTTTCATTTTGACTTGCTTTTTAGGCAAGAAAATATAAAAATATCTAGCTAAGTTAGACACTCTTCCAAATGTTCTTCACAACACTTTTTTTCCTGTGTATTATTCAACTGTCTGCGTTTCCCTGATTCCTCTTGGTAGAACAATTTCAATTTTCCTTCTACACAGAAGTTATCTTTGTAATCTTCAGAATAAGCAATACTACTGGGGAGCTCTATCTGCCCTTATCAGTTTAACTTTTCCTAAAGAAGGGTCTATCTTTTTAATGAAAAAAAAAAAAATTGTGTGGAGTTTTAAACCATTAATTTGTAAATCATATAGTCTGATACTAAATTAGCTGTGTCCTACAAACAATTGGCCACATGCATTTAAATGTCACACCTTTGAGTTCTGAAATTCAGCAAATGCTGTCCTAATAATTATTACAATTTAGAACCTAAAATTCCTTCATGAGAATTTTCCTAAAAGCTTTCAAATTTTCTGGACAGACAGATTTAATTTAAATTTATAAAAAAGAAATAGATATTAGGACAGAATCTAAACCATTATTTGTAAAGTAAACAAACAGTCCCTCAGTTCACATCCCAAAGGTGTCTGTGGAATCATGAATTTCTTGAATTATACCAATGAATCAGAAGAGACAACTAGGTATTGCTGCTACCAGGTCCTTTTGCCCTACCCTACTTTGTTCTGTTAGAGCTCTGGCATAAAGAGATATAACATTAAATTCTTTACAGCTTCTGAAATAATAAATTGATTATTTTTTGGTTCTTAGAATTCAGTGTTCCTTCGGAAAAATAAAACATAAATTTCTTTCACCAGTGTTGTACAGCTGTCGCTCCTGCCTTCTTGTATACTCTCAAAATTACTAGCCATTTATGCAGATCCTGAGATAAGCAGAACTGAAAGTTCAGTCAGAGCGTGTCAGAGCCCATATGATCATCTGCGAGGTTTTTTTTTCCACTTGGCTTTCTTACACTACATAACCTTCAGTGAACTCCCTTTAGCATCTGCTTTCATGGAATTGTCCTTAATCCACCTTCATTGTCAGATTGTGTTTTCTGTTTGATTTTTAGAAATAGAGAAATAATGATGCTTTTGGGAATTTCAATAACTAGAGAAAATGACTGATGATGTGAAGTCATTTAAGAGGGTTAAAGGGATATTAGGGTAAAACAGTCAACGTAAATAGAAGTCTGGAGTATTTTCATGTCTTCATAAGAACTTATTATTCCCTCTTGAGTTACTCAGGTCAGAGTATCTCTTCACTTTTGAATTACTTTTGCCCGGGACCTCCAGGATTTTAGCAGGGGGAGGGGAGAGAGTTGCTTGGTCTCTCTTCTGCAGCAATCTGCTGAAAGATCTTATAGTATGATGTATTTGTCATATACCTATTATTTGCAGCATAAACCATCCTTTTTGTGTGGATGGAAATAAGTTTTTTATGCTAGTCAACCTGGAAATTCTTCCTGAGACTAACTATGCCTGTGTCATCAGTTTATGTTGTGAACACATGTTGAGTAGTATAGCACTGCTCAGTATATCTCAGAGCCATCCTCTCAAACAGAATTGATACAAATCGCAAGCAAGAATAGAATTTTTTGAATGGAAAAAGTACACCTCTACAATTCACACTTAGATGATGTAACCTACCATGCACAGAATTTTCCTTGCTAACAGTTACATCAGAGAATAGGAGGTCTTGATGTCTGGAAATAGAGAATATGCATTTCACTGCTGTTCGGAGAATAAAGATCTATCTGTCCAATAAAAATAGGCAAGTGAATGATGAGGAAGGAAGACCAAAAAAAAAATAGAGAGAGTGTAAGGATTGGTCCATGTCCACAATAAGAATGCTTTTCTAGTTTCCAAGATAAGTCCAAGACAAAAACTCTCTGCAGTCTATTATCGCATTCATTTTCACAAGGTTAGGCACCTTCACCTGTGTTCAGACACATATAAAAAAGCCCACTACCACTCTGTTTTCCTTTGTATTTCCTAGAGAATCACCTGTTGGAAAGTGAATTATTCTCAGAAAATTCCTGACAGAACAGTATGTTAGAACCCATTCTTTCTTCACTTTGAAATCTTTCAAATCCACTTTGAAGGCTTACACGCTAGAAGAGGGTAACACTGGAGGAATGAAATCCTGGCCCTCTTTTAATGCCTATAGCAAAACACATTCCATGAGCTTCTGCGGAGGCAGGCTTCCTTTTGTGTGCATACCTATAAATCATGAGACACATGTGCTTGCAATAGTTTCCATAGCCAGGCAAATGGCTAATCCTCAAATACAAACCTACATTATGTTCTGGCTGCAGTATTTATTGGCTAGTGAGACCGTGATGTGCAGTTAGAAGAGACTGAGACACAGCTTTTTCAAATATTTGTGTATAACTTTTTTGTTTGAACAGATAACATTGTCTTTTGCTGAATTTAGAGGAGGGAAGGCACTGAAGAGTATGATGTCATTGAATGTTCATGCAAAGCAGAAGAAACTATGCACTGCTCGTCTGTTTTTGTCTACTAAAGATTACTTCATTTCTAAGATTTAACCTTTGATTCAGTAAATTGTAAGCCATTCTACTGCTGATGCACATATGCTAAAAGTAAATCAGCAGAGAGAAAATTCAAATATATGTATTCTTTCACTGCATTTCCTTCTGATATCCAGAAAATATGTTTGCTCATATTAGGCTTGCTTGCTCTTAATTTTTGATACTTTGCCATTTATGAGTGGTGCTAGCACTGTAACTATAAAGAAGGCTTTTTGATGAACAAAGATGTTAAAAAGTAAAGATCTCAACTTGGGAAATGTTTGGCAACATGTTTGGCATTTGAAGAGAGGACGTGTGCCATACAAGAAGACAACATTTTAAAAGATATCTGTCTTTGTAGCACGTAAGAATACGGAATTGCACATTCTTTTCTGCATGAATGTGTTATATCCCCTCCCCCATTTTCTTTTCTGAAAACCCCTAAACTGTATTGCAAGTTATTATCCACTGGCACGAGGCCTGGACCCCTTACAAGTTGGAAACTGTTTTATATGTTGTAGATTCTTTTCAGTTTTAAAGCCCTGTCTTGGCTTGTGAACAATTATGACATCAACTCTTGAAATCCAACACTAGCTCTATTCCCTATTCTGTAAGGCTTATAAAGTCAGTAGCATCCATGTATTGTTTCCAAATGGTGATATATTTGAACTGACGTTTCTGATTAATGAGCTGACATGATAGTTTGTTTATTATTGGTTTTACATTATATCCCTTAAGTGTGAGTGGATAATTTTAAGAAGTAGGTTTTGCAATATGTAATAAAACATCTTTTGCAATAAGGACGTTTGAACAGTATACAGTATTTGAATATCCTCTCCCTACTTAAATTTGAAATTGAAATTAATATTTAAATTTCCTTATCAACGAAAACTTACAGTGTTTTGCAATAGTGATGTCAAGATAACCTAATGTTAGCTGGCATTAATTAGCCCCTAGTATCATAGCAGTGGTATCTGATTGTATCAAAACCGGGACTCACTCAGGGCCTTGCAGAATCTCACTGTTTGTGTATAGCGTTATATGTACTTAATTTTTATCTATCTTACTAAAATGAGATAACTGAGATTATGGGATAATAAGACTGACTTATTCAGCTGGATTCTACTCTAATTATAACTATTCAAGCGTATGCTGGTATATGCTGCACAGAGGCATTTCTGAGCTTGTATCCTTGTAATTTTGTAGGTGACATATGTTTAAGAAAGGGTGGAAGGTAATAAATTCAGTCCATAAGAAGGCAGGTAGGCTTTTTATATTTGGTGTTGTAGTTCAAGGTTTTAGGTATTCTGAGAGAAAATCTAGGAGACTATGCTTAACAAAATCTCACTACTGTGCTGAGACTGTGATCCTTACAAGAGGTTACAGGCAAACTGTATAAATGCAATACTTTTCTGTAGCAGTTTTCCCTTCAGTGTGCTGGAATCATGAGTTAATTATTACAGAAGCCATGTCAAGTAGATAGGTACTGTAAATTCTGTTGCATATGTTGGGACAAAGACAGGAAAAGTGGTTTTGTAAGAACTAAAATGGGAGCCAAAGTTTGATAGCTCTTAGACCATAGAAAGCAGTTTGGACATCTTTGCAGGCCTACTTTAGAGTTTAGATTTTTTTAAATTGTATTTTTATTTATTTATTTACTAATATATTGGCTTTAGGGGCAGGGAGAGAATTAGAGCACCTTTGGAAAATTACTTCTTTATACAGTTTAAAGTGAACATGACCAAAATTATTCATCCATTTCTCTGTGGTCAAGGGACTTCTGATTAATGAATGTTTTCTAAGAACAGTTTAGTATATCAGGAAACAATTGATAAGAAAACAGGAAGGAGTAGGGTTGCCACTACAGCTCTGCGTTGATATGTCTTACCCAGATTACCCTTGATGAGTGTTCTTTAAATTTTATTTGCTCTACAGCCTATTTTCTTGAAAGAAATTAGGTACATGGGTTTCCATAAGAGCTGAGTAAAGTGAGCTCCTGGGTGCAGTCCCCTAGCACCCTGACTTAGGCAGGTACTGTACTGCACAAGCTCTTTCTCAAAGTTGTCTAAGGCAGTAGTTAAAATAGTAGTGGCAGAGACCTGCACTTCCCATTAGCCAGAGTTAAGCTGTTAGAAAACTGGGCCATTAATGTTTTGTCTTACTGAGGAACCCATCAGAAAGGTGGAACAAAATGTGTGTAATGGCCACGTTGTTCCTTACACTGTCATTTGGGTAATTACAATTTTTTTTTTTTTTATAAGCTTTTATAAGGTGTAGTTGGGTGAGCTGATCACAGCCTAGAAAATAAGGTACGTTTTATCAATAATGAAGGCCAATATGAAGTCTAAAAGAAAGAATGTAGAAAAGAAACATTACAGTTAGATCTCAGTGATGGAAGATGACAAAGCCATGCATTTTCCTGCATTTCAGAGGATGTTGTTCTCGGTATACCATGAGTTGTCACTGTAGACCATATTACGCTTCTCAGTGATTGTTATTGTATGAATAACCAGGTCAGCAGTTGTCTAAATAAAGTTGAGAGAAAAATACCACAGAAAAATGAGAGAGAGAAACAGCTATATTCTTTAAACATGATCTTTTCTCTGTTATTCTTACTACTTTTCAGAATATTGGAGACAGCTCTTGAAAATCTTTTCCTTCTTAGGTCATCATTGTTTCTTTATTCCTTTATAAAGATTCGTAATAGTTTTTTTTCTTGTTTATGTTCAGCATTATGTTGTGGTTCCAAGACAAGATGATAACAATTAGAGGAAGAGAATGAATAATAGGACTACAGCTTATTGAAAACAAAGATACTATGTTTGTCGTCTTATCTCCATTTCTAACTGTGGGGACAGATACAGAAAAAGGGTAGGTACTATTCTTGCCACTTGACTTAGCAAAATTTAGTGTCTGATTAGTATTTAAACTGACAAATACGTCAGATATTGCGTGTCAGTGGCTAAAAACCCCTAAATGAACTAAAATTGCTCTGTTCCCTGCAAAACTTACCAAAATTAGTAGGAAGCACAGTGATGTACCTCCTTGTAAAATCATACGCCTCATGAGGCAACCAACTTTGAGATCTTCAGCCAATCATTTTTCAGTTTTCAATGTCTGTACAAGGTAGGCTTTTCACATACAGAATTTTGCATCATGGAAGAGTGCTGCAGGTTCACATTCACAGTTTCAAATCGGGTTCAGATAACCTTAGAGAAACTAGACCCAACCATCACTTTTTCTTCTGCCTGCACCAACCAATCTGGATTTGCATGTTGCATTAAACAGTGATACTTAAATACCATGGTGGGGGACAGACAAATTATAAACACAGGAATATTTTATTTTATATATTTTCTTGTTTACTTTTATGTGAAATGTGGAAGGCGAAGAGTCTGATGAGGAACCACCACTGTAGGTGTTAGGGCCCAAGAACAACCAGATGATAAGTTCATGCCTAACTTTATTAATGAAAATAGTCTCACAGACTTCTTACGTGATTATTCTTAATTATGTGCTTAATTATATACTTTAAAGCATCTATCCCAGACAGAGCCAAGACTGAAATATACAATCCCCTGCAGGATCTTGCTTAAAAAACCCTAAACTTTTAAGTCATCTAAGGTGAACAAGAAGTTATGTTTTTTCCTTGATATTACATGTGAATATTGTATAGATACAATATTGTATATCTGTTGAGACACTGCAAAAATATCATAGAATCGTAGAATCATTTAGGTTGGAAAAGACCTTTAAGATCACCAAGTCCAGCCATTAACCCTACTTTACCAAGTAGAGGTTTACACAGCATCTCCACAAGGGTGGAGAGACAGCTATGTGACTCTGGAGAACTACTGAACCCCTTGGATACCAAGCTATTTTTTTACTTTAAAGCTGTAACTGTTTTATATCTCTAAAAATGTATGACTTGGAATAAGATCTACATTCCCTTGAGATGTTTTAAAATTTGTCTC
>JAAGNO010016189.1:0-11688 GCA_033439905.1 Ceryle rudis | reverse complement strand
CGATGCGGCTGCTCGGCGCCTTCCTGCGACTGCTGGTGGCCGGGGCGCTGGGAGCGCCTCCCGCCCCGGTGAGAACCGAGGGGAGGGAGGGGGATCCGAGCGGGGGCAGCCCGACCCCGCTGGTACCGGTGCCCGGGGTAGCGGTGGCCGCCGGAGCAGCTGCTCCCGGCGCTGGGTAGGAGGACGGCAGCCGGTCCCTCCCCGTGCCGCCTCCACCAGCGCCCGCCTTTCCTTCCCTGCAGGCCCCGGAGGTGCGTGGGACCTCCAGCGCGGAGCCGCCCGGTGAGTTGGCAGCGGGTGGCCGAAGGTGTCCTGCCTGGGACGGGGCAGCAGCCCGGGGAGGACCGCGGGCAGCGGTGGTGGGGGACTTGTACACCCTGGGGCCGTTGAGCTCCCGGAGCGTCGCGGGGACGCCCGGCGCGGGCAGCGGGCAGCTGTGCCGGGGCTCGGAACAGCCTGTTCCCCCTGGACCACCCCGGGCGCTTGCGGCTCCAGGCACTGCCGCGGGCCGGAGGGGAGCGCAGCCCCGCCCGTGCTGGTGTGCGAGGTTCTGGGCAGGAGCACGCCTCTTCGTCTCCCCTCTGCTCTTCCCGCTGGGAAACCCGAGGGGACGTTTGTCTGCTGCGGGGCTGGGCTCCCGCGCCCGCCGAGAAAGGACAGGGAGACGGGGGAGCTCCGCCGCGGCAGGGTGCGGAGAGGAAGCGGGGAGCCTGAAAAGGAGGAGACAGAGCTGGCGGGCGGTGGAGCAAGAGTCCATCGGGGTGTATGTGGTGGCTGTGTGAGCCCTCGCACCAACGCGGTGATGGGCTTACTGCGAGCACAAGGGGGTCATCTGCTTCCCTGTGCCTCCTTGACGGCTTCAGGACCCCAGCGCGGCTGCCACTTCTGTCTCGGCAGTTAGTGAGCTGGGATCAGCCTCTCCGAGGTGCCTCCTTATAGTTCCCCACCCTGGTGTCTTGCAGTCCTGACCTTTCGGGAGATCTGGAATCGTAGTTTCTGCCGGCCTCTGGAGCAGCTGGTGGACGTCATTACAGAGTTCCCCAACGAGGTGGAGTACATTTTTAGACCCTCCTGCGTCTCCCTGCAACGTTGTGGAGGTTGCTGTGGGGATGAGGGTCTCCGCTGTGTCCCTGTGGAGACAAGCACGGTCACCATGCAGGTAAGCAGTGCCACTGCGGGGCTGTGACTGCGCTGGGGAGGTGGTGGGCTCTTCACCAAGCACTGGGAGGGTGAACTTAGTTTCACATCCTCCAGACAACATAACAGTATGGGTAACAGGGGAGGGGGGTTGCTCACAATTGCTTAAATGAATGTAAAGCCAGGAGGGTCCCACTACCTGCTCTTTGGGCTTCTCCCTGAGTCCAGGTGACACCCCTGGTGGTACTGGCCTCACTCTTTTCTTCACTCCCTCTCTTTTGTATGGTCCATCTTGCTGACTGCTGTCACCTTTTCAGGCCTCCCCAGTTCTTTGGTGGGCCTGGGGGTGTCCCAGTTGCCCATGACTCTGCCTGTTGGGGCAAAGCAGGTGCTGCCCCTGGATTGCAGAAGTGAGGTTCTCAAGTGTCAGGAAATGCCCGTGGTGATGCTGATGGGGAATGTGTGCTGTGGGCATTGTGAGCATGAAGGGCTGCACCAGCCACATTTCTAGTCCCCATTATGGGAGCTGTGTAAAGTGGGGTGGGAGATCCCAGGCTGTGAACAAGCTGCCTGTCTGCTCTTCCCTGTGCACCAGGCAGCTGGTGTCCTCACGCTGCAGCCCTTGCATTTCACTGCTGGAGATCGAACTTGCTGCTGCTGCAAGGAGCAGGGAAAAGCCCTGCTTCATCACAGGTGACAGAGTAGAGAGTGCCTGCAATAAATCACTGGTGATTTTCATCCCTTGTGTGTTAAAAGTGTGTTGGAAGGCAGGGTAGGAGTGTCCAAAAAAATCTTGCCTGAGGTGGAGCAAGAGCCTGACATGAACAGGAGGCAAACCCCCAAGCACAGATCTCTTTCTATGAGAGGGAACCCATTGCCGTGCATGGGATGGCAACAGCAGCTACTTCTGTGGGGGTTAGTATGGATCACACCAATGATGATCATACCCTGTGAAACCCTCTGTGTGTCCAATCCCAACTCTGGACTGGGCTGTGACAGGGCAAATCCTGTACCCCTGGGCTGGGAAGGCACTGTGGTACCGACTCCAGGCTCCATGCTGCAGAAAAGGGGGCTAGGAGGCGGCAGCAGCAATAGGAATGGTCTGGAAAACATGACTGGGGGATATTTCCTTCAGAGAGGGGAGATGTGCAAAGCGGTCAAACGTGTGAAAGCTCTTCACAAAGGCAGAGACAGAAAAATGTCTTAAGACTGGGAAATCCCAAAACTACAGGACTTAAATAGCAGCCCCGAAGACAAGGAGAGGCACTAGCAAAGCCTTCCAAGCTGCCAGGGTGTCTGGGCCTGGCCAGTGCTGCCTGCATGTGGAGGTGGAGCCTCTGCTGTCAGAGGTCCCGAGGAACAGGTTAGACATGCATCTGCCTGAGAGTCTGGGGTGGCGAGGCAGTGCGGCGGGAGCCCTTCCAGCCCCCTCCTGACGCTGGCTGGCTGGGAAGTAACCTTTGCTCCTCTTTCAGCTCCTGAAGATAAAGCCAAATGGGGAGGCACCCTATGTGGAGATGCCATTCACCGAGCACAAGCGATGCGAGTGCAGGTAGGGACCCCCCAGGCTTGTTTTGCACTCCTGTTCCCCTCCATCAAGAGCAAACCTGCCAGCTCACCCTGCATGGGGGGCAAGGATGACTGAGGGGCACTCTGACCATCCTGGTACATCCCCCCTGACTCCATGCAAGGGTGTGCTGGTGCTTGTGGCCCTTGCTCAGCTGTGCTGCACTTCTGCAGCCTGTTCTGCACAGCCAAGGGGGTGCATAGTGTTTTGTGGCCAGGTCAGGCACTATGAAATGTCTGCAGGGCTGGAGCTTCTGTGGCACCTGGACTCTGTGAGCTGCTGTGCCCTCCATCCTCACAGCTGTCTTGGCAGGCCTGGCGTGTGCTCCTCTGGCCAGAGGAGCTGTCTGTGGGTAATGGAGCTGGGCTGGTGGCTCTGAGGCAGGTGTGGTGTGGGGCAGCACGCCCAGGGTTGTGGCTCAGCAGGAAGCACCATGGCTTGGCATATCAGAGTGTGACTGTGGCCCAAAGAGAAAGCTGAAGGGCTAGGCCTTGGGCCTGCATTTAAGGGAGGCTGGCCCATCCATGGCTGTGGAGCAGGTGTTTACATCCAAGATAAATGAAAGCTTAAAATGTGCAGCACCAGCAGAGCATGGATACGCAGCACCTGGGATGGATGCGCAGCACCAATCTGCCACAGATTCCTGACACATAGTTAACCTCTTGAGGTGATCACTGTATCCCAGAAGATTTGAAAACTTGGGTTGAAGGCTGCAGAGCTGTGGGAGCAGCTCCAGTGCTGCCTGCAGCTGGTCCCTACTGCAGAACCTCTCCAGCACCACCTGCATGGGGGGTCCTGGCATTTGCTCTCCATCATGACCCCAGGGTCACTTAGTATTGCGAAAACCAGGGACTGAGTGTCTTGCTGGGCAGCTGTTAGACAGGATCCTTGCCTGAAGAAAGAGCCTGAGGATCCCTGGGTTGGTATTCCCCAGCAGTTGCAAAAGCAGCTGTGCTGGAGCAGACTCAAGGCCCATCCAGCTCTACACCATCTCTGGAGTGTCTGCCAGTAGATGCAGAAGGGGGAATGGGAAGAAGCACATGGGTTGCTTTCCCCCTACTCTGCTTCCAGCTATTTTCTGTGCAGGGAGTTTCCTGAGCCTGTTGTGGTTTTCCTACCTAGGGTAACTCACACGGGATCTCCTACAAGCAATTGTACATGCTGCCCTTGAATCTTTGTAAACTTCTTGCTTCTGCAGCACCTTTTGGCTTCTCCCTAAGCCACCTTCCACACCTTTACATTGCTCCTCTTTGAGATTTAGTGTAGGTGTGGTGGATATCCCGGCCTTGGCCTCTACAGGAGATGTTTAAATTGAGTACGTCATGGGTGTTGTCTGAGAACCACTACTGAGACTTTGCAGCAAATCCCATGTGTTACTCAGGACACTGCATCTTGTTTAACCAGCTGAGCTATGAAAGCTGTCACTGAGAGCAGCTGAAACGGAACCTGTGCTTCCTGGCCTCATGGACAGAATGTCATATCCCCAAGGGAGTCACTAAAGCTGACTGTCCCTTGCCCCTTTGCTGGCTCTGTGTTCTCTCTGCCTACTGCAATCGGCTCCTGGCTGAGGAGTTTATAATGTGCAGAGAAGTCATATTGTGACTGTTTTAATCATGAATGATAACAGGTAGATTGTGCTGTGTACTGGGGCATCTCAATAAACCACCTCCAGCAGCTCCACAGACAGCGTTGCGCAAGTAACCACTTCACTCTGTCCTTTTCCCTCCTCGCAGGCCCCGGCAGGACCTGATGAGGCTGGGAAGGTAAGCAAAGTCAGGAGTGGCATTACTAGCTGGGGTTGTGGGTCTCATCTCCAACGCATCAGCCTCTCTTGTGCTACTTTCCTTTTGAAGGAGGAGATCCAAGGGCAGAGGTAAGAGAAGACAAGACAAGAAGAGGCGTAAAGACTGTGAACTGTAAGTGAGCAAGGGCAGGTATTGGTGGTGTCATCTAGGCTCCTTTCTTTGGGGCGAGCAGCTTTGTAAAGCATTAAGGTCTTTTCCGACACAGAGCAGTAAAGGGTTTGTGCAGAGGAGAAAGCAGGATGGAGTGGATAGTGGCTGGCTGTGGGAAAATGGGTCTTTTACTGAGGGCTTAATAGGTGCTCTGTAGTCTCCAGACTCAGCTGCACAAAGCTGGCCAGTCCCACCCAGGGTGGGGATGGATGGACTGGATGACTTGATGGTGTGTAGCTCTATTGCCATCACTGACCATGCTGGGTTTCCTGGATCCGTGAATTTCCAGCCTCAGCCTCATCTTGCTGCCAGCTGTGTCCTTCCTGCTGTCCTTGGCTCATTGTTTGGGTTACTCTACCCTTCCCCTCTTTATATTTAGCTGACTCTCTCAAACTGCTTGCTGTAATAGCACAGGCTGGACTCTTACTGCAGATGTTTTTGGGGTACGGTGCCTATGGCTAGCACTTTCCTGTTGCATTTCTCTGTTTTGTCTGAAGCCAGCTGCTCAGGGCTCAGCCAGCACCCACAGTACCATTGCCCTCTCTCTTCCCCATAAAGTGGCTGCTTGGGGTGTCTACCCCTGTGTTTCAGTGCTGGAGGAGCCAGGCATAGAGAGGGAGGCACCTGGGGTGGAGTAGGTAAGCCTGGATGTCCTAGTGTCCCCTCAGTCCTGGCAGTGCTCACCCCATGCCATGCTCTCTTCGCAGATGTGGCACACCACGCAGGTAGCCTCCGCTCTGCCCCTGGCCTTGCCCCTGCTGCCTGGGTTTGAGCCAGCTGTGTTGCCCCCTGGTGTGGGGGACTTGCGGAGCCGTGCCCCTCCAAGCAGTGGTGTGGAGCAGGACTCTGTCAGGGAAGAGCTGACTGGACTCTTGCTTGGCCTTGGTGGTAATGCAGCTGGAACCGAGGACTCTTGCCCCATCTGCACCATCGGCAGCAGGATAAAAGGACTCATGACCAGGCCTGGGGCTGAAGATGAGGAGCTCAACCAGCCTGTTAATATTCAAGGGCATCCTGGGGGCAACAAGGAGCTGAGCTGGTGGATGTGCTGCTGGAGCTGGCTAGGAACCACATGATACGGGAGGGAGGGTGGAGACGGCTCAGAGAGCTGCAGCTGCAAAACAGCTCTGTCCTGCCAATGCCCTGCAGCTGGGGAGGAAGGAAACCTGAAGCAGGCAAGGCTGCAGAGCTATGTCCATCCCAGCCTTGGCATGTGGCAACCCAGGAGGGTGCCAGGGAGTTGGCCTGGGAAGCCTTCCTAGTGGGGAAGGGGAGGGAATGGGGGTTGCCAGGCCTCCTCACTTACAGCCACATCCCAGACTTGCCTTTCTCAATAAAACCTGGTGGTCAGATGCAGGAGACGGCAGTGTGAGCACTCCCATCTGCTTTCCAGTGGCTGCAGGCAGGGCTTTTCTCCAGAGAGGAGGAGAGCAGTACCTCAGTGACCCAGGGCTTGTCCCTAGCACCAACTCCTGCAGCACCCAAGGGGCTGCCCTTGGTTTGATACTAGAGATGGGCAACCACCAGGTCAGGATCAAGTTGCTCCCCAGGCTGCAGGCAACCCATGTGCCGGAGCTCAGGTGGGTACTGGGAGACCCTTGAGGGAACTGCCCTTCTCTTCCACATCATGGCATAGGATGGTACTTCTTATTCATCATCCCCATCCTGTTCTCACTCCAGTCCAAATGTCTGGCTCACTGTCCTGCGGCTTTCCTGCTCCCTGACTGGGCAAGGTTAGGGCAGCAGGGACAGGCTACCTGTGGGCCTTCGCACCTCAGAAACACGCCACTAAGGCTCATTCAATTGGCATGGGGGCAGGCTGGCTGGTACTGGGAACATCTTGGGGTGTGTAGGGTGATGGTGGCCCTCATTCAGGTGGGCTGTGGGTGCTGCTGTTTCCTGCTTTTGTCACTCAGCCAGGTCCTGGGGGTCAGCCACAGCCCTTGTTTCTGTGTGCCTTAAGCAGGACCCCGGAGCTCTTCCTCTCCCCTTTCTCACTCCTGCTGCAGGGGTGCTGGGGCTTACTGTCAAATGCATCCTGTGCTGCTCTGCGCAAGCTCTACTTTGGAGCAGTGCACATAGCTGGAAACCCTAAGGGTGAATTGAGCACCAGTATGCTCGTGGGGCACCTCTGACACGGGGTTAAAGCAAAACAAAGGTTTGTTCTTAAACTTCAAGCAAAAGGCTGGAGCACAAGATGTGCAAAGCCTTCAAAATTATCAAATGAGAAGACCTGTGGTTTATCCTGCACTGAGGAACAAGAGCAGAGCCTAACCTAGCAGGTGTTGGGGGCCAAGGCAGCTCCTCCAGCCAGGCTGCCCATAGCCAGCTCCCTCAAAGCCATAATGCTGGTGCTGTCTGGGGCTGGAACAAGGATGGGGAGACAGGGCAGGTCCTGTGACAGTGTTATCCTGGCAGAGAAAGCTAGTGGTGGGTTTGAGGTAATGTGAACCTCCACATTGCCACCATGCAGCATGGCATGGGCTGAGTTGCACCCATGTGTCTGGGTATATATTCCAGGAGCTTGCTGGATCCCTTTTGGACCCTATTTCCACTTCTGGTATCCACAGTGTCCTGGGCCACAGCCTAGATGGGCTCCACCTCAACAACAGCCCATGAAGTTCCTCCTTGGCTGCCTCAGGAATGAGGGGGACTCTCTGCTCCCCTTCCTCTGCTGCTCAGGGTCTGTATGGGCCACGTGCCACCCTGGCCTGTCCTGATCTGTGCAGACTGTCCCCATCCCTGCATGTCATTTCAGCCTGGCTGGTTGCACTTTGAGGCTAAGGAGAACCGTGTGTAGCACTCGAGGGATGTATGTGATGGTTTTGGTATTGTTTTTAGCAGTAAAAGTTTCACCACATTAGTATTAAACTTTTAAAAAGGAAGTTACATAACCCCAAGGATGTTAATTAATAAAAGTTTGTCAAGAGTGGTGATTAGAGTTAAAAATTTCAAACAAACTCCCACCTAGCAGCTTTTCCTAGCAGTTCCTGGTGTCACCTCTTTGGCTGCTGATCAGCACTGCAAGTATTCAGGCAGGTCTGCCCAGAACTGGTGGGGCTGGGCACCTGCCTCACACAGCCACCCTGTGTTGCTTCTGCCCCTGCATTGCCTGAGACCCCTAGGTGCTGTGTGCAGCCTCATGCCCTGCTCTTCCTCTGGCATGGGGTGTTGGGGTGAATGGCAAGGATGGGGGTGCCTGGAAGGGATGTGGCTGTCTTGCTGCATCAGTGAGGAGGGGAAAACTGGGGCAGGAGCAAGAGAAGGCACCACCAGCATGGGAGGTTTGGGAGCTGCGTCTCCAGGTGTCAGGGCTCGCTTGCTCCGGCTTCGGGAGGTATTTCACTGAGGCTTCACCAATGAGAAGTGGATGAGCCCTAGCAGCTCCCTGATGCTTCCAGGGCTGCTGCAGGCATCATGTGCTAAGGGAGACCCAGCTCCCTTACCTGCCCCTGAAAGGGAGAGTCCTGGGACCCCTGGGACTCTCCTCATCCCAGGATAGCAGGGACTTTCATCAAGACATCATACCCAATGGGTGCCCTGAGGAGGAGAACAGGGGTCCTGGCACTGGGGCTCATGGCCACCACCCATGCTACCTCCCAAGGCGACCAGCTGCTGTCTGCCTATCCTTGCTCTGTGTTGCTCTCAGTTGTGCCTCTTTTGGAGGCTTACACCAGTAGCTCCTCCTGTCAGCCCTCCCTGCCACAGTAGATGTGTCCACTGAGCACCCTGATAAGGTCAGCTACATCTACGGACCCCCATGTGCCCCAGATTCTGAAGAGCATGGCTGTAGTCCCATGTAATGGGACTGGGATAGACACCAGCCCCAAATCCAGCAGGGAGCAGAACAATTCTATGCTGGTCCTCCATGGACAGGCAGCAAACATGCCCTGGCCCTGGTACTCCCAAATCACCCATCCTTCTGCTTCCTGCATATCCCATGGAGATGGGCAGCTGTCTCACAGGAGCAGCGCACCACTGGGTTATCGGTGTCCCTGGGTCTCCCAGCCTTACAGGGCAAAGGTTTGTTTAATAAGGCTTTAGGAGCCAGAGCCGCAGCAAGATGGTTTAGAAGAGAGTTACAAGGGAGACAAAACATAAGCTGGGTTCCAGACTGTACTAGGAACAAAACATCATGTATTTTGGGGGGAATTATCCAAAAAGACAATGTGGAGATGAGTCCAGAGATATATCATTGTAGCTGATAAAGCCCTGCTGAGAACCTCTGGCTTTCCCAATCCTGGGATGCCAGCAGAGTGGTGCCTCCCAGCAGCTTCTCACTGCACTTGCTGTTTCAGGTTTCCCATGTGTGTCTGCAAATAAAGATGCACCGAGGTCCTAAACTCTTGCTTGTCACTTACCAGATTTTCAGCCTCACAAAATTGGGCATAATCTTTCTGCTTGTTGCAGCCAGTGAGGTTTGCAGCCTCAGCATGTTTTAAGCTTCTGCCAACTCTCATGCATCTGTTTTGGCTGTGACAAAAAGGGCAGCGCTCACTCCCCTCCCTGTTATTTGTCAATGCTGATCTTGCTTTGGAAGTTCCCACCTCCTGACAAGGGCCGCAAGCTCTTCAGCGGATCAATCTAAAAATAGTCCTCCAAATTTAACATCCTGCAAACACCACTGACATGGGCAACTGGGAGCCCACAGGTAAGGACTGCTGTGCCTCGGAGCCGGTGCACATCTTCTTTGCTTGCAAGGCTCTTCCTTGCAGGTCAGTCCTTGGGGCACTTCTTGACAATGCCTTTGGCTCAACCTCTTCTGCACTGCCCCTTGTCCCCTCCACCTTGCTGGCCACATAGTGTGTCTACTCAGGGCTGAGTGACGCCCAGCATTGCCCAAACTTGACCCTGCTCAGCTCTGCAAATCTCTGCCGTGGGGTCCCAAAACAAAGTCAAAACAGCTCTTCCACATCTTCCAGCTCCTCCCTTCCCATCCAAAGGGAGCACAACTTTAACTGTGTGAAGCAACAAAAGGCTTTAAATACAGTCCTGGTGTGACTTTGGGTAATGGCTGTTTTATCTCTATGAGGGCTAAAGGAGGAGTATGGCAATGAACTCACCAGAGGTTTTTTTCCATTCCTGGTGACTCCTCTTCACACATCTCTCTATCACCATCACCCCAATATCCAACACCCTCTACAGATACCTTATTCTGAGTTTGTAGTTTACCCATGCTATCTGTCCTCTCCTGGCCCACAAATATCTGCTGAAGTCAGGCATGTGGGTTGTGCAGGCAGAGTCCCTGCTCTCATCCTGGGACCTGCTTCACTTCTTGCCTGCTCAGATTTTTCTCTTGAAGAAGAAGCCCCTGAGTTTTAGTGGGAATTAAAGGGCCCTAGAGATCAGGGGGTATAAACAGGCTGGACAGAACAAATTGGTTTCTGTTAGGCAGAGATTGGTGGGAAAAAGGAACCTGAAAGTATTTGGAGAAGAAACTAAAGAACCAAGCAGACAGGTCATCTTTGGGCAGTGGGTTGTTTTACAAAGCAACCTACCAGACCTGTCCTCTGAGGCACACTCTTAGTCTTTTGCACCTCCAAGCAAATGGTTTTCATAAGAAAGCGTTTGGCTGTTGAATGCTGAGCTGAGCCACGGGCACTGGCTTTACTTTTCCTGTTCTGGAAAGACTGTGCTGCACAAAAGAGATTCCTTGGGGAGCTGAGCCAGGGAAGAGTCCCTGCCATCAGTATGTGCAAGGTACAAAGTAATAGGTCAGTCACAAACAGGTGTCCCCTTGGGCATGCTGGCCTGACACAGGAGCCTTCACTCTGCTCCAGGCTCAGATGCCACCTGGTGACTCCTTGGGAAAGGCTGGAGCCAGCTCCAGAAAAAGTATTATCTCCAGTGGGGTCTGAACGCAGTGAGCGTCCAGGCTGGTGTGGCTGTGATGGCACAGCATGGGGCCAGCTCTTGTCCAAGTGAAGCCACCTTTCTAGAAACAGTTCCTGTTGCAATGGAACATGCCCATAGGTTAGTACAGGATGGACAAAGATGCAGGTGTCTCCCACTTCCCATCTGATCTCAGCACAGTCTTTCTTAGTGTGTCACTGGGAATTCATTCCAGCCTTCCTCCATTTGCAGGTCCCCTGCCACCCCTCCAGAAGGGCAATTATTTGGACCTGGACGAACCATCCCACAGATGCATCAAACCAACTGGCCTGAGCCATAACTGGTTGAGCATTCCCAACTCAACAAATCTCTTTCAGTAATAACTGTGGGGCCCCCAGACCTGGCCTTCCATGAAAAAAATCCAAGCCAAGAGGCCAGGCACATGTGCTTCTAGGTTAAGCCAAAGAATGACACTTTTCACATACAAAGCATTTCTTGACCACCAGCTGGGATCTCCACCACGCTGTTCTTTTGCTGCACCTTAATGCATTTGTGCTGACATTCCCTACTCTGTAGTATTGAAATAAGTTTGTAAAACCAAAGGAGTCTGTCGGAGTTGGTAAAAAAAGGCCAGCCAAGAGCCCAGGCTTGGGGGGCAATGACACCTGCTTGCAAGATGCACATCAGAAAGAATCATCAGCGTCCTGGGATGGGGCCATGCAGAACCATACAATCATAGAATCATAGCTTGGAAGGGACCTTAAGGATCACCTGGTTCAACCTCTCCTGGCAAAAGCACGGTCTAGACAGGATGGCCCAGTACCCTGTCCAGCCAAACCTTAAAGGTGTCCAAAAGAATTGGCCGGCCACCCAGCAATGGCCCCAGTGCCAGGGAGCCACTGGGAGGGGGGCACCCTTCAAGAGGTAGGTAGAGTCAAAGGCTATTTAAAGCACGGCCAATTACGTGTTACAGGAGGAAGGAAATATGGTAGTAAGTCAGTGCTTAATGAACGGGAGCTTTATTAATTCAGGACAATTAACGGTGAATAACGACGGTAACAAAGAAAGCAGAGCAACGGGGCGCGCCGCACGTTGACAGAGCGATGAAGACCCTGCTTTCAGGAGGCAGCGACGGCAGGATTCCGGCCGGGACACCCCCCCCGTGCCCGCTCTGATCGGGTCCCCACTCCGGGCGCG
>JAAGNO010016188.1:8734-75675 GCA_033439905.1 Ceryle rudis | reverse complement strand
CTGAATACCACCAGGTCATTTAGAAATTCAACTTATTGTTTTATTTATTTTAATGGGAAGCACTATTAATAATTAAAAAAAAAAAATGTTTCATCTCTGACAGTCGTCTTTTAGTGGGAGTTTAAGAAAATTATTCACAAAACAAATGATGATTTTATGCCAGTGGGAAGATGAGAGATTGCATTATTCATTATTATTATTTCCATGATGCCATAATACCATACAGCACTTTATGCACAAAAATGAAACTATCAGTCGCAAAGAACAAATGCTCTGAAGAGGCAACATACACATGGAGATGAGCAGAAAACCACTGTAATGAGCCCCATGTCTTGTACATATCTCCCTTTTCCCTTTTTTTTTTTCCCTCTCTTCTCTCTGTCCCTCCCTGATTTCCAGTCCACACTATTTTGGAATGGACAATTTAGCTTAATAATTGCAGGGACAGAGAGATGCAGATATAAAAGTGAAACTGAGCCTCGGGATATGTGGGCAGCAGTAAAGGCTAAGATTAGAAGGTTTGAGAAAGAGGGAAGGCAACACAAATTACGCAGGCAGAAACAGTATGAAGACTGGATAGGCAGGTAACTTGCTCATCACCACTATTTCTATGGTCTCTGGTGCTTAGGGAGGCTCTGCTGTGAAGAGTCTCCATGTTAATGATACAGATTGAAGGATAAGAGGAGATGCAGAGGTACTACTAGCAAGTGGAGTGCATGCTACCACATCATAGACAAGAATAATCCCACATTTCCCAGATTTATACCCTTATTCATGGACTTGTCCTCAATATCTGTCAAATGACATGTTCCTGTGAAGGAAAGATAGGCAAATCCCCATTGGGATACCTCCAGTTTGCTTCTTGTGGAGGATATTGGAGTGATGGTTCCAGATCTCCTTTATCTAGGGGGGCTCTGGCAGGGGGCATGAGAAAGGTGTAACCTGATTGACAGCAAATACTATTTCAACACAAAAGAGAAATTATTTTCCTGGATTTACTCTGGTTCCAAATAGGATAACTTAAAAAGCTTTTCATATTAAGCCATCTTCCTGGATTTGTTTGTTTTGTAACCTTCAGGATAAATGCAACTCAATATTGTGCACTGATGTTAAGACATTTCCTCACTCAAGGAGCAGGCTGAGTTTATGATGAAGTGACACTAAGGGATGAAATCAAGCGTCATGGTGGCTACTTTACCCTGTTCTCTGCAGGTTCTCTTATTGCGCTGGGCTCCTACAGCACCTGTAAATATGGCAGCAGCACATGGTGAGGCCTGATTAATTCCTGGTGAGTGAAGTTTGCTCTGTCTTTCATCCAGTTTGCACTATAGAAACGGAGTATTTGGGGGATGGGGAGAAACTGGTTTGTCTTATTTTATGTCGTGCTGTGTGTTAGAGGAGGGAAAGAGAGGTGAGTGTGGTTTGCCACAGTTTGAAAGGTGCCAAGGTGTGTGATGGCCCCGGCTTCCCATGCGAGCTCATCCACAACCTCAGGTCTGCCTCTTCAATGCTTTGCCTACTGCCCGGAGATTCCCCGTATTATGGCTGAAAGTCACACTAGGGACATTCTATCCTGGAAGGACCTTGGAGAACCAGCATAGCCCTAAGCACTTAGGGCAACTGGATGAGTACCTGTGTATTATATATTTATTGACTTGTTTATGGTGATGTGCCTATGATGAAAGGCATCTGGGCAGCACAGAAACATGGTGTGGCCTGAGGCAGGAGAATGTTCTTGCAACTTACACAATAAGGAATGAAGAGGGGGATAATTTATCACAGGCACTCCCTGCTGTTTCTTTTCTTGATTATTTCTGGGAGGGCTGTTTGGGTTGGTTTTGTTGTTGGTTGTTTTTATGTTTTTGTTGTTAGTTTGTTTCTTTGTTTTGTTTTGTTTTTCCAAATACAAGGCCAGTCCCACCTGTTCTGTTTGTTTACTTGTGAAATTACCTTCTTGGTAAAACAAGAAATGATGCCCACATCAGAGCTTACCAGGAATGCAGAGAAATATTATTCAAACCTCTCTGCAGTTTGTCTAAATCAGTCCCATGTTTTTCATGATGAAATGTGGTGTGCAAAGTCATATTCAAGCAGTGCAGAGGACACTGAAAGAATTAAGAACTGAGCCCACATCTGGCTAGTATCTCTGTGTAAAGTGAAGCATCAGGGAAAGGCAGAACTTGCAATCTTTCCAGGACAGCTCAGGTACCACAGTTGGTATCTTGTAGTGTTAACTTTTAGTATTAAGCCAAGTCTGTTTTCAGAGTTGTCCAATTAATAAATCTACTGTGGATGTAGATGAATCCTCCATGCTGCATGCTGCAGATGTACTCTTTGACTGATTTGGTTTCCCTGCCCCCCAGGTTTACATAACAGAAAGGAAACCTCCTGTAGTTAGTGCAAGTTTCTGCGGAGAGAAGCGGATACAAAAGAATAAGCTTTAGCAGGCATCTCTTTCTTATTAAATCTTATGATTTTTCATTTAGTATGGAAGTTAAGACAAACTTAGTGGGCTTTTATCCACTGCCAAGGCTGTAATTTGAATTTCTGAACTACGTGCAGGGCAGTAAATTGTGTGTTACTACAGGCCACTGCAGAGCAACCTGGGACACACAGACCTGCAGAGGCAGCAGTGTATGGGCACCGAGAGCCTGGAGGCAGCAGAGGCTTGTATGCATCAACCTGCCACCATTCTTTGTGAAGATGGAATTATGCAGGGACAAATTATCTTCCAAGAATAAAATCAACCCCAGGAATTTTTAAGCTGATTTTGTTTGAATATTAGGCTATACTCACGCATACACTCATTGAAAAAAAAAAAAAAAATTCTACATAACTTCTGTCCCACAGGCCAGGGCTTCTGGAAGGAAAATGGTGCCTAAAAATAAACGCTACACCACGTTAATCCTAGATCTTGTTTTTTGATGAGATTAAAATATTTCTGATGTGCATCCAGTAATAAGCTCTGGAAACAGCCAATAGACTCCAGGTGGACAGCTGTTCTTCTAGGCTAAGCAAGTCATGACAAATACGAAGTGACTTTGGCCACAGAGAAACTGCTGTTCTGAAAAAGGAGTTACTGACATTATGGGGTTGACCTAATCGCCATACATCTGTCTCCAGACTCTGTGCTAGACATTATCCTCTTTGTTACCATTGCCTGGTGATGACTCCTATTAACCTTCTTGAAACAAAAGTGCCAACAGAGTGGAGGACATCAGGGTGGAAAAGCTCTATTTATGACACTGAGGAAGGACAGTAGTATTTGCACAAGTAAACGTTTCGGTTGGCTGCACTTCCTATGAGGAAATGAAGGAATGGTCATAGTAGTCTAATAAGATGATAGTTTCTCTTGGGTATAAGGATTGGTTAACGACACTTCTAACAGGTTGCTACAGTGGCCTGAAAAATCATCATCTTATGGAAGAGCAAATGGAGTTTCCTTCCTTATGTTCAGCTGAAATAAAAAGAAGAGTAATGAGAAGGAAAACCAGAAAAGATAAGGCTGCAGTGGCTGGCACTGGAACTAAGATAAGTGACCTTTGCTTTGATGTTATAAGAGATGACTGGGGCCAGGGTAAAAAGATATATTCCTATTTGTAACCCATACCTAGGTACAGGGCTGACATATCAAAGCGCATAATGTTACTTTAGTTGTTTTGGATGCCCAGTCCCAGGGAGGCTGCTGATTGACTTGTGTTTTTCAGGAATATGCCATGAGCACAAAGGCAGAATATAGAGCACAGTCCAGTCATACCAAAACCCCGTCATGTCCCAGAGGGGAAAACTGGCATCACACCAGAGGCTGAGAGCCTCTGCTGTAGTTTGTCACTGGAGACTGTCTGTCCTGGAACAACACTGACACAGTCCTTGCTGGGTGAGAATCCTAAAATACACCTCCCACAGATAGGAATAGAGCCTGTGATCAATAATGTTAAATGCTGACAAAAGAGCCATAGAAACTAAAAGAAAACCTGACTCTTCTGCTTTTAATACATTATTTAGGAACCTTAAGATGTGCTGTCTCAGCCTGCGATGACTACTGAAAGCCTTGCTGAAGTGTTCCGTGGAACTGAATGAATTGAAGTTGAATTTGCAGTGATATTACAGCTTATTCCTTCTCTGATGTGTCTACAATACATGACTGTTTTTTAAAAGGCTCAGAGGAAATTCCTGGTATGCCAATGCCATGCTGCAGTGAGAACACGGTTGTTTGCATGTCATGGCTAATGGGAGAGGCACAGAAAGCAATGATATCTGCCTGGTGTGCCAACATCTGGCCACGTGCCCCTGGAACAGCTCTAGGGCTTGGGGCATTGATCCCTGCAGGGTTTCTTTGCAGCAAAAGCACATTCTCCCCTAAAATATCGATTTGCTTGGTGGAATAGAAATTATTGTTTAAGGAAGCTTATATTCCATGGAGGGCTGCCTCATTTAATAGTCTTCTGTCATTAGGCTTGTGCCCTGATTGTAGAGACTTTCAGTACAACATGCAGGTGAAAATACAACTGAGGAGATATAAGAATTAACTCATAATTACATTTTTCAGGAGTAGACAGAGTTAAAATTTCCTGTGGAATTGATCAGTTCCAGAGACAATATCTATGTGGTTGCCTAGGGGTATATACAGCTCTGTCTTGTCAGTCAAAGGCAGAGAGGTTATATTTACCTTTCTAGTTAATAGCAGTTTTGTTCTTGCCTTCTGATGTAGAGTGTCTACTGAAATTTCTCTCTTTCCTGGACCAGTGCTGCTGTGTTGCGCATCATTAGTGCCAGATCATCTTTCTGTCACAGCAAAACCCTGCCTATAGCCCTGAAGCGCTATTGAGTCTATGGGATCATGGTAGTAATGCCAATGAAGTCATGGTCTGTGTCCTGGAGGGAATGTGGTAGATTCCTTACCTGCTTCCTTATGAAGCTGCTTCTCATTTGGTGCAGCAACAGAAATATCAGATTGGATGGAGTTAATCTTTTTTTTTTTTTGATTAGGTAATTGGTTTTTTCAAAGACGTGTGTCCCTGGACTTTGTTCAGTGCAGACCTATAGGAGAACTGGTTTGTTAATATTAGGAAAAAAAAATGTTAATGAGCAGGTGAACAAGTTTTCCTTTGTGTCTCGTTCCTCCCACACCTCTGAACATGCTTCTGCAAAAAATATTGGTGTGTCATCTTTGTCATTTCACATCTATAATTTGTTCTATGGTGCTCTGATTATGAGCTGTGGATGTGGCTTGTGTCACAAGCCTGCTGTATTCTATGTCTAGGGCAATGACCTGGCTTTCTCATCTGAGAATCTACATTGTTTCCCTAACATGAATTTATCACAAATGAGTTGATCGCCTGGGATTTGATAAGCACATCAATCAGCCATTTTGTGCAAGTTGATACCATAATATGCTATCATTTTCAGATACTTCCTGTGGAAAGTTACCTTCCTTAGAGCAAAGAGGAAAAGAAAGAAGAAGGAGAGGAGAAACAGAAACACCTTGGACTTTCCAAGGTCCTGTCTGATCTGCTGGTGCTGGGTGTCTGATCTGCTGGTGATGGGTCAGGTCATGCAAAAGCAAGCTCTGTTCAAACTGACACCTATCTCTGACAGGAGCCAGCAATGCAAGAGCATTACAAGAGGGCAAACATGGAATAATCCTTACCCTAACTTCTCATCTCCAGCAGTTTGTACCTGAAGGAGTGTGTGAGCCAAAGATGGCACATTTTATATTAAAAATCCTTGATGTATTTTTCTTCTGCTTTTATTCAGTCACTTTTGAACCTTTCTGTATTTCTAGTTTCCACAGTGTGCTGGTGGCAATGAGTTCTCAAACTGGACCATGTGAACAATTTTCTCCATTGCAAAGAATAGAACGACTTCTCTCATCCTGTTTTCTTTTTCTCTAACCTGTAGACATTTTGTGGTGTTCTTTTTGTGATCTAAATAATTTCCATTTGCTAAGATCTCTTCTTATTTCCACTTTGCCCTCTTCATCATGCTGGTTTTAGGCTCAGAAATCTGCTCTGTTGTCATGACTTGTACTTTTTCTCCTCTGTTTTTCTTGCTCTCTGATTCCTCAGGCTATGGAGACAGATTGGCTATGAATGTCATGTTCAGACATAGCAACAGGGAGAATAAAGGCAGCAGTTAAAGAGGATGTGCCCCCTTCATCTATTCTGTGTGCTTTCATCAAGTGCAACCTGAAAAAAGATCTTCCTTTTCCTCCCTCCCTCCACACATATGTATGACAGAACCTTCTTTTGGAAAACTATTTTCTCTTAGCAGCATGGTCAGGGATTTCTCTGCCATTGCTTGGCTTGCAGGGCTTTTCCAGGGCTGGACAAAGTCAGGTCTGGGCCTGGAAAGCAGAGTTTTGCAGAGGGTTGCATAGAAGGCCTGGAGGCTCTGCTGTTGGGGTGTGAGAAGTGGGAGTTTTTTATGCACAGAAGGTGGAAACGTGGAAGAAGACATCGTTTGCCCTTTGTCTGTCTTCTCTGTTTTCCTAGCTAATAACATCAACTGTAGTTGTCATGGTCTGTCTTTCACGTATACAGCTCCCATGTACAAACATTGTATTTCTGGTGGGCTGCTGTCTCCCCAGCTTTGCAGGCACCAGGAACATAAATGCCCTCAGCTCACTCACCTCCATCCAACTCAACCCTCCCACAATGAGAAGAATTACCTGTCAGTTCTCCTTTTCTAACAAATGTCTTCAGTCAGGTCCCCGAAATGAGCCATCCCACTGCTCTGTGTGCTTTCCTCTCCTACCTCTCCTGAAACCTACCACAGTGCTCAGGACTGCCTGTATCTACTTTTCCACAGCCTGGAGAGGGATGAGTGTAGACCATCTCTTGGGAAAAGACCTGTCAGAGTCCCTTCTTGTCCATCACTGTCAGGAGCTGGTAAGCTTCAGGGATGTGATGTCTGTCAGCTGCAGAGAGCATGTATTGAAGTGATGTGATTCACTCCATCTCTGTAGCTGCCTGTTGCCCCTACACTGCGTCTACTCCATAGCTGAGCTTGGCAGTGAGGTCTGACTCCCTGCCTCCTTCAGGCTGCAACACTGCACAGGGCAGTGCATCTCTTGCAAGTTTCTGGTTGTCCTCATCTCTTCACCGACTCCTGTCATAGAAAAACACCAAAAACCTCAAAGATGTAAAATAAAAGCTATTTCCCACCTTTAAATATAAACTGATTGACCCACCTATAAAGGTGAAAAGTGGGTAGCTTCAAGTCATTATATATAAAGAAAAAAACACTGTGTGTTTGGATCGCTTCATATTTATGTTAGCAGAGTAGAAGAACAGTCTCTGCCATTCCATTATGAGGTGTGTGAGGAGAAGGTAATGGCAGCGGCCAGCCAGCAGCAAGACCCGCAGCTCCTTCTCAGCTCTAGTCTGGGTTCATGCAGTCATGTCTGTGTTGCCAGCTCACTGAAACTGCCTATGTCTATGTGAACATCAGAGCCTCTCTGCTTTTCAAGCAACTAATGGTTCCCTGAGGGGTATGGCTGAGAGCAACCCCGTGCAAAAGCCTACAGATACAAGTAAAGAATGAGAGCAGGAGTCCGGCAGCACACTGGAGGCTACTGGCGCAGGCAGCCGACCGCCTGTGCTGATGTATAGTGCATTTAGTGAATTACTGTGAGAATGACTGTGGCTGTCCTTAAAGTCAGCAGATTTTGCAAGGCGCTTTAAGTGCTCATTGCAACTTACAGTAGTGAGGGAGAAGGAGGTGGACAGGAGTTGCGTACCAGCATCAAACACAGTGTATCCCCCTGGAACCATGTGGTTGCACATGGGGAGCATCCCAGGTGAGTAACCAGAGGAACTGTGTGTTCAGGTGCAAACCCAAGGTGAGAAGCTATATGACATTTGGGCTTTTCTCCTCCCTCCGCAGTTACAACCAGCTATTTCTGTGTAAGGGCTTGTTTCCACAGGGAAGAGAAGAAGCCTCCAGGTACTGACTGAGCTGAATGCACAAAAAAAAGTGATATAGTGGTGCTAGAGCAATGTCTGTCCCAAGAGATAAAAGCCTGATTCATTGCTTTGCAGAGGAGGACCCAAGCGGGAGTCTGCAGGGTTTTGTGTGGGTATGCAAGTATAGTAGAGAGATTCCTGCATTGAGACCATTACCAGCAGATAACAGTCCTTCTGTCTCTTTTTCTTCCTCTATCAGTAAATGCAAAATAATTTTCTTTAATTAAATCAAAACTACTTGGGAATTTAGTTATGGAAATGCTGTTCTTTGTACCTGATTACTGGGAAATGTGCTGTGCACATCTTACAGGCAGTTAGATATGGTTCATATGCAAATCTTTATTGTGAAGGCAGGCAACAAACCAGCTTTTTATCAGCTATGAGATCATCTCCTAGTTGATGCTTGTTTTGTTAAGGTGTTCTGATAACTTGAGCTGATTCTTGTAGGTCATTTTTCAAGCTCCTTTCCTGCTTGATGATCAAAGACAGCAGAGTGCATTATTCATGGCCTTTCATATTCATGTTTATATTTTTGGTTTACGGTAGGTGACTGCATTTGCCATTTTAATGAAATATATGCCCACACACTTCTCAGTTACTGGAATGAGGATGAACCTAATAAATACATGTACTTATCACAGCTCATTTTCAGAAAGGAGGTTCTTTCTGAGACCGTCTACCTGCTGGCAGTTCTGCAAGGTTTTTGGCTCCAGCACATTTGAGCCCTGGCTACAGCATATTTGAGCCACTGGATATTTCTTCCTTCCTGCACTGGATATTCTCATTCTTGTATTGCTAATGTTGTTGTGTCTATAGGCTAAAAAGTAGGAATATGTTTTGAAACTGAAAACATGTCTGCTTTTAAAGGCTTGTGTGACAGCTTTCATCTCCCCTAGTGTGATTTGTAGGTATTTTAAAAAAAAAAAAAGAGTTTCTGTTTTCTTTTTTTTTTTTTTTTTTTCCCCAATAATAAATAGTGTCATAATTCTTGTAATTGCTAGTTTGGCTCTGGTACTCTGTACCTCAGTGATGACACGATAAAACTGGACATGAGTTGTCAATGTGCACTCAGAGCCCAGAAAGTCAGTCCTATACTGGGCTGAGTCAAAAGAAGTATGTCTAGCAGGTTGAAGGAAGTGATTCTACCCCTCTACTCCACTCTGGTGAGACCTGACCTGGAGTACTGCATCCAGCTCTGGAGTCCTCAACACAAGAAATACATGAATGTTGGAGCAGGTCCAGAGAAGAACCCCAAAAATGATCAGAGGGATGGAACACTTTTCCTATGAAGAAGGACTGAGAGACTTGGCAATGTTCAGTTTGGAGAATGGAAGGTTCCAGGAAAGCCTTATTGTGGCCTTTTGATACTTAAAGGAGTTTTTAAAATTTTTTATAATGAGGGTGGTGAAACACTGGCACAGGTTTCCCAGAGATGCCCCATCCCTGGAAACATTTGAAGTCAGGTTGCCTGGGGCTCTTAGCAACCTGATCTAGTGAAAGATGTCCCTCTTCATTGCAGGGGGGTTGGATCGGATGACCTTGAAAGGTCTCTTCCAATACAAACCATTCCGTGATTCCATGATTTGCCCATGATGCACAACTCAATGCAAGTAAAATGGGCTTTGCAATAAAAATGTACATAGGGAGAGTGTACGCTTTGGGGTGCTCTGAGAGATGGCCTTTTCCTATAGTTCATTATTATTTTCTTTCTCTTTCCTGCTCTTTATTCACATATTTACAGAAACACCAATTCTGATCCTGCTGTTGTACTTTGCCTCCTGAATTCTCTGTATCTGCTGTGTCTCAGAGTCACCAAGTCTCTATTCATTGCCACCTGCTCTCAGCACCTTGACTCCTGCTCCTACCAGAAGATAGATGAAGTTGCACTGGTAATTAGTGAGTTTTATGAATGCGTCATTTTGTGCAGGTTGGCTGTATATCAATACAGTGGCTGGTTACCAGAGTGGAAAGATCCCTTTCCTGTAAGAATGCTGTGAGAAGGGAACAAAAATGCACTTGAAACATGTTTTGAGGTTGTCTGTCTCTTTTTGGCCCACTACTCCCCCATTCATGCTGCTGGGGCATGGGCCTGCCTTTGTCCATTGTAGGGTGGAGGAAGATTGCTCCTCTTGTTTTCTTCTGTATGCAGCCCAATAGCAATTTTGCAGTGTATCTCCTGTGATGTGAGAGATGTCCTTCTGGGATGTACATCCCTCTTCATGCCCCGCTCCTTGGGTACTAGGAGATTGTGCACTGATGGGATTAAAATGTTCATTTTTCATTTGTTTTCCAACAAAGTTTTAAATTCCTGGTGGCATCATCATGGCTTATCTGGAGCAGAATGGTGAAAACTATGCTGATGTTAGAATAGAACAGAATAGAATGGAATAAATCAGTTCAAGTCGGAAAAGGCCTACAACAATCATCTAGTCCAATTAATTAACAAGCATTCAGAAACTCACACTTTCCTCCTTGCAGCTCACGCAAGTACATAAGAGAAAGAGGGAGACTTAAAAGGTAGTATCTTTTGTCCCTTTATATGCCAGGTTTAAAGGGAGAAGATACCATTCTTTTAAATTTACCCGTGGATACAGTTCTTCTTCCTTTCAAACAGAGGGGGGTTGGGAGATGAAGTTACTGGTGTTTCTGCACCAGCTCCTGAAATAGATCATGGTCTTTCTAATGATTGTGCTCCTTGCTCTGCAGTTTAAAATCCTGCTGGCATTGCATACTCCTACATCTATTTCAGCATCACCAGTGGCTTTTTTGTCCCCGTTAGCAGCTGTGGAAGAAGAAACCTTGTTCTCTTGGATGTGTCTCACAGCTGGCTGTGTGATACTGGTCCTCATTTGTGCCACTGGGTCAGTTACCAGCTCTGAGAGGTGGTTATAAACATTATAACAGCAAACCTGTTTTTTCCTCCATGGGTCCAAATTCTGAGTCTGTATTTTGTTGTGGTTTGAAACGTGGGAAATACTGTGATGTTTCTTTTAGTGTTACAGATTGAAGCCTTTTGTTAATGAAATCCATGCAAATGGTGCTCATGGTTACCCTTGCAAGGAACTACTCTACATTCAACAGCTATAACTGCCACCATCTCCTGTGTCATGTCTGTAGCTCTTCTGCTGAAGGAATCCCAGTCCCTGCTCAGGATTACTTCTTCTCTTTCATTTGCAGCTGAAAATCTTCATCAGCTTTGCAGGGTGTTATCCTAGGGGGAAGAAAAAAATAAATTCCTAAAGTGGCTTCTAACATTGCTGGAAGAATTAGGGGTTCATTGCAAGAAAAAAGCTGCTTGCTCTACTTGTGCACCCCACCTGGTGCAGAGTGAGCAGGGTAGAAAATGACTGACTTCTGGTGTTTCTTGTATTAAAAAAAAAAAAAAAAAAAGAAAGAAACACTGACAATTGCCAGCACTTCCTTTGTGCTAGGCAGTTCTCAATAACGCTTCTGTATGCATTAATATGCTTATATGCTGAGCTGTGGGAAAGACCTAATCAAGGGTTGATCAGTCCTGATTACCTGATGCTCATCTGCTAAGTGGCGTTTTCTGTCTGTGATGGCTGTTATACCTGCTCATTGCATTGGCCTTTATATAGCCAGATTTTGAGAGAACTTCATCTAGTTTTTTTCAACTTTATCTAGGATTAGCTTTGCAGATACAGCAGAGTCCATGAGACCATATATTATAGCAACTCAT
This sequence comes from Ceryle rudis, assembly GCA_033439905.1. Lineage (NCBI taxonomy): Eukaryota > Metazoa > Chordata > Aves > Coraciiformes > Cerylidae > Ceryle > Ceryle rudis. The sequence goes on along the minus strand of JAAGNO010016188.1, from coordinate 64,008 downwards.
AATTTCCAACTTGTGCAATTAACATTGCAGCTGTTTTCACTGTTCTACTCAGTTACTGGGAGCTGACAGAAAGTGCTTACTGTGATTAAGACATGTCTCATCAGCGGGGAGGTGAGGGTGAATGACATTTTCAATATATGAGTGTGACTGGGGGATCTCCAAGCTCACATTTGCCAGCGGCTCTATAGAAGTTGAATTTGGGCCTGTAGTTAACACTTCAGTATTTCTGAATGGATAGCCCTGGTCCTTGGCCAACTGAAAGAGGCTTAGACACTATGGCCTCAGGCTCCACTAAAGATGACCACAGTTCAAAAGGTCCTTCAATGGGAACATATGAAGATTTTGAAACCTGTAGTCGGCACTTTTGGAATCCCTATTCTTGGCTTTTTGCATCTGGTATAGGTTAGTCATACGTATGTTTGATATAGATTCTAACTTCTGTACGAGGCATAATCCTTTGCAGTCTTGGAAGTGTCCTGCGTATTGTACTGTGTGTTTGAAAGAAGCTTGTTGGAGGTTTGACAAATATTGTACTATATCATTTGCTACCATGCTGGATAATGTGTAGTTTAGCTGAATTACTTAAAAATATGATAGTAGTAATCAACTATTATCTCATAGAACTTTCCTGTGTTCAAATAAATCAGTTGCCAATTTCTGCCAGGCTCTATGAGGAGTGTCACAAATTATCAGCAGCTCCTTGCAATTCTGTCTCTGGCAGTTTGAACAAATGCAGCATTTCCTAAGCACATATTCTCTTTTCTGAATTCATGTAGGGCTGGACAAGTATGTGTCTTCCCAGTGTTGAGTTTGATTTTTTTTTTTCATAGAAATCCCCTTATGAATCTTTCCCATTGCTTTCTTCAAAATTAAAATTTTCTCAACTGCAGTCACTTAATCAATTTCAACCATGCTCATTATCCAGAGGGAGATGTTTTCTATCCCAAAATTTATAAACATTGCAGGGAGCTTCTTGTTCTCATGCAATCTGGACCAACGATACCTATTTTCCTATAATTTCACTTGCATCATAATTTCTTCTTTCTCTCGTCATTTTTGCTGGCTGTCATATTCGCAGACACTAGCAACTGTTACAATATCATGTGTATCTGTTTCTCCAGTTTCCCTCCTCTTTAGCATTACATGAGAAACGGCCTGTTACAAGACACTCTTTTGTTTTTTTATTTTATATAGGTGTTTTGTAACTATAAGATCATGTACGGAATTTTGTTGTTAGAGGAGACAAGACTTCTCCCAAGGATATTACCAAGAGGCTTGATACTTGTTGCAATCATTATTACTGTGGTGGTGTGCACATGTTAATCAAACTTACGCCTTCCAGGGTCAAAGGAAAAGAATTCCTCTTTGGTGTGAGTATGATATGCTCTGATTTGTTTGGATTTATTCCCCACCGGAGCGCTTTCCTGCAGCAATTTTTCTCCAGCTGCTCCTCGTAAAACAGGTCACTGAAGTGCTGGTTTTGTGGTAAAGTAGATTTGCTGTGAGGGTGACTGCCTCTTTTGTATTTGGCACCACTGTTCCAGTAGTGTCCTTTTTCAGTTCTTTTGGGAAGTCGATATTTTTTACTATTGTCACTATCACTTGAATTGGATCTGACCTTATTCCTTAATTTCCTAAAAGGTGACCAAAATTGCTTCGCTACGCGTCGAACTGTGATCTGCTGTAGTCCTCCTCTAGCTCACACTGTTTGTAGTTTGGGAGGAGTGCTTCTAGGCTTTATTGTGCTGCCAGCTGCTAGACTATCACCAGGTGACTTCACCTCTTGTCAAGGTTTCAGAACTTCTTGTAGTGTGGCCTTGTGACATAACTAATGTGTGGAGGATACACCAAAGGGCATTCACCATTAGCTCTGTCTTCCTAACAGATATCTGTAAGTGGTTAGCATGATGTGTTTTCTGTCCAGTCTGTCAGTTCTGATTTTTCAGGGATATTTCTGTGTAGCTGCATATAGTTCATGACCATCATTTCCCCTTTTCTCTGGGGTTGCCAGAGAGACCTACTCTCCTAAGACATGGCCTTTAGTTCCTTGTACTGTATGTGCTGCTCTTTCAGTTCCTTCAGGTCTTTCTCCTCCACTCCTGAGCACGATGCTGCTTTCCATGGTATGTGCTGTACCTACTGCAAATGTTCTGCATTCTTGCACTGCTTACTTCTCACGCAGTGCTGCAGGTGGCTATTGCACAGCTGTCTTTTTTACAGGTTCTATCACACACGTATTGTGATGGGTGCAATTGAGATTTCCCCCTGCAGTTTGCATGTGTCACAACTTCTTTCTGTTTTCAAGGCTTTTTCTAATATTATATTGCCTCAGTATTTTTGCTTATATTCTTCTGAGTTTATTGTCTTTACTATCTATCCTTCACCAAGTGGTTCCCTCCTGTCAAACAACAATACCTAGGTTACCTACTCATCATGTAACCCTGGTCCAGAAATAGTTTCTTATACTATGGCAGGTTTTGAGGAAAACCATACCTTGTCTGCATTTTGCCTACATGTCTTAGTGAGCTTGCCACTAAAGACCCTCTGTAAGTACCCTTTCCTTCTTGCGCATTAAAAGATAAGTAGCCTGGTATTCAGACTCAACTTCTGTGAAAAGCAATTCAGCAGGAATAAATTTAATGTTGATTTGCTAGGGGGTTGGACTAGCAACCTAAACTAGCAGGACAGTTGGACTAGATGGTCTTCAAAGATCAGCAATTCTGTCATTCTGTTTGGTTTCTTATTTTTAACTTAACAGTAGCTTACTCTGTGGATATGTAGAATCCATCTATTTTTTATTGAGAAGCTGCCTACCAAAGCATAAAGGGTATAGTGTTTTACAGATCTGCTGCCCTTCCCTTACATCTGTGATTTTTCTAACTGCTATGGACTCTCCTCTATATTGCAGGTGTACTGCTCACTTTGGTTACTATAAGCAGCTCGTGCTGTCTCAGGTTAGCAGCCTCGGTGCAGCAGGGCAGGTGGAGGGCAGCTGGCAGGGCACAGCATTCCTGTAGCTAGTGCAAGAACTGATGCTCATTTTGGGTCCCCCACCCAAATGCCCCAGGATCTTCCTGCCTCCCAGGACTGGAAAAAGCAATCAAGCAAAGATGTCATGGTGCTGCAGGCAAGCCTCTGCCATGGAGGAAAACCTCTCCAGGAGGGTTTTCCAGTGCAGAATACTCAGGCTGCGGTTTTCTGGCTAATGCATAGTCAAAGGTGTGTATGTTGCTGCTAATAACCTGAAGTGGTACTCTGCATATGTATCTGGATCAGTGAAAACAAAATCTTTTATAAGAAGACATAATTAGTATAATGTGCATTTATGTGAGATAAATTATCATTAGACCATCATTTCCTTGTGAAGCCACATGATCATTTGTAATCATTGCTCTAACCATAATACTTTAAGATGCTAAACCTGGGCCACCTTTGGGCTTTGCTAGCTCTAAAGATCAGACTAGTAGGCTAATCTCATGAGAAGAGTTCCTGAAGGATGTTTTTCTTCAATATAAATACAAGGAAAAGTAGTACTAGTGTACATCTTAGGAAATGTCAAGGTTCAGCCATGAAAATTATGTGATAGTAATTGGCTGTAGCCTGAAGACACCTACCTGTCCTGCATCCTAGGTGGGTAGCACTGGAACTATATGTCTGTTGCTCTTTGGAGCTGTGCAAGGAATTACCTTTTTTTTTTTTTTTTTTTTTTTTTTCCCACATTTCTTAGGAATTTTGGTCTTAAGAAAAGTCTATAGAGCAGAAAACTTATGTTCACCATAAAAAAACTTCCTTGCTAGAGGAAAGAGCAAATGTACTCATTAAAGTATTAGTTTACGTATGTGAAAACTTGTGATCTGAAAATGAATGCTGATAGTTCTTTTATTCTTTCCTTTTGCAGCTCTCCACACCTCTGACCCACTGGCTAAGATGTTAATTCAAAGTTCCCAAACTGTTTTGTGAAATACTTGATGCTGCACTGCAGAGAGCAGACAGCTTGTTTGGTAACAGCTGCCTCCTCTTTGGCTCAGGCAAGCAGCTGTAATTTAAAGAGGACATGTGAAATTTTATTCCTGCTGTTGCCTTTCCCTGTAAGCAGTTTGTTTAGCCACTCCAGGGAAGCTGTATGGCCAGGAAGACTTCTCTACAAGCCAATCATTTAGGCAGTAACATGTGCACCAAGAAAAAAAATTCTGAAAAACAGGATGGCCACAAATTGACTGTGATCTTGTATCTGTGTGCATCAGCTGCTGGATGGTAGCAGCTCATAAGCACGTTCTTATCTCATGACACATCAGGGCAAAAGCCAGACCATTTTTTCCTCCCTTAGTAGCAGCAAACAACCTCCAATATCTCTCATTTGTTGAGGAGAGAGAACAGACACAAGGGCACCTCCTCCAGATCAGTGTGTGGTAATGGTTCCTTTAGTTATACTTTTCTGAACATCATGCAGGCAAAGTCTGAAGGGTATCCAGTATGTTATGTCTGTTCACAACTCAGCTTGAAGCATCCTTATGCTAGCACTCCCACTTTTACCTTCCAACACCAGCAGATAGCTGTCAGACAGCTCTTCATGAGTCTCCTGAGCTTCTTTTCACTTCCCCTTCCAACAAATAAACACAATATAAGCCAGCAATGGTGAGGATGGGACTATCTACAATGTTTCTGGCACTGGGGCAATGCAGGTGTGAGTGCTGACAGAGGTGACCAGAAAACTGCAGGTTCATTTATTCTGGGGTTTGTGTTATGTTGTTTCTTTCATTGTTTTTTTGGGGTGGTTGGTTTTGTGTGGTTTTTTTTTTTTTTTTTTTCTTTTTTCTTTTTTTTTTTTTCCTCGGTTTTTTTTTTTTTTTTGTGGCCCAAAAGTGGCCTTTCCAAAGGCTTTCCAGGGAGGTTTTCCCTCAGTTCACTGGGGCTCTGAGCACCCTTCCTCCCTTCCTTCACTTCAGTTAGTTTCCTCTTTTCTCTTCAATCTCTTCACCTCTAGTTTAATCTCCTATGTCTCCCTCCTTCCATTGCCCTGACCTGAGCTGGCAGGCAGGGAGCCTTCTTTGCTCCCCCACTGGGAAAGCTGCATACTGCTGCCTGGTTATGCTGATCACGCTGCCACAAGAGTAACTGGAACTGCTCCTTATTTCACCACTCTTGCATATTTAATTGTTTCTGCTAGTATACAAGTTAATGGAAGGTCTCTGGTGGCCAATCCCTGTGTACTCTGTGAGCATATGTGAGCAGAGACAGCCATCAGCCAGCCCTTCACCACCACCCCTTGGCAACCCAGTAACTGCAGATAGCCTTTAATGCTCATAGGATGCTTGATTGGTAAAGGTCTGTGTGGGGTTCCTCCTGCAAGGATGGCCAAGTTTAGGGTTTTTTTTTTCTGATTTCATTCTTTGAGTGCTCAAAAAATCAGAGATGTTCCTGAAAAGGTGAAATATTTTAATTTAGAAGTCTTGATTTACTTCTTGGTTTTTGATAACACTCTGAAACCCAAACATGTTTCCAATTGTTGATACTCTGATGTGTTTTTGAGTTAAAGGCTTTTCATTTCTTCAAACAAAACCTAAAAATGCATCTACCAGCTACCTCAGGAAAGACCATTTCCAGCTGTTGACCATGGAGCTACAAATAACTTTAAGCAGAGAAAACTGTACTGCAATCCCTCGAGCCTCACATGCAAACAGTGTAGTGCAAGGCTATGCCAGATCCACCTCAATTTCTAAAAACACACAGCTATTTACAACTCTGCCTGCATCCGGCCCCACTCCCAAAGAGCCTATATGATCTTGACCATATTATCCGAAGTCTAGTCATGTTATTGTCCAAGGCTGAGATCTTAATTATAGATAATTAAGAATTTTAAAGGTTTTGAATTGGCTTGAAATTTAGTAAATAATCTAGCTGCAGAACTTTGTTAAGAATGCTCTCTCTTTTTTTTTTCCTTGGCCTGTACATGTCCTACATACTGATGTCTAAATCAATTGAAGAGGTTCCCAAAGGAAGTAAAAGAATAGCAGTTGCAATTCCATGAGCAAGAATATATCCATTGCAGACAACGTTTTCAGTTTTGTATATAGAGAATTTAGGCTCTGATTTATTTGTAAGACTGTAGGAAGGAACTCAATCATCATTTGTAGCTCAGTGAAGATCTCTGGCGAATGCAGTGTGTGGCTTAAATACTACATCTTATATAGACATATCCAAGCTAGCATTTCAGATATAAGGAGCAGCTACCTGCCCTGGTTTTGAACTCTATCTACACCATAAGCACAAGACTGATTCTTAAGTGGGTTTAACAGCCCAGACTGAAAGGAGTTTCCTTTGAACTAGGTTTGTAGTTTGGAAGTACCTGTGCTACCTACCTAGGTTATTCCTGCTGCAAGGTACATACAGCTTGTGCTTAGCTAATAGAATATTAATGGGTGGTGCCAAGCATTTCTCTTGATGTCAAAGGAAGATGAAGGGATTTGCCATGGTGCGTGATTGCAGATAAAATGAAGGACAAAGCAGAAATAATAAAAGTTGAGAAAAAGGAAGCAAAATGAATAAGGAATGTAATACTTCAGAGCCTTTCCAACTGGAGAGACTTTTAAAAGATAATGAGAACTTCCAAAGAGAAAGGTTATGTATTGGACAAATGTAAAATATTCATACCTTACTGAGAAAGAACTGGGTGACCTTGAGGACTGCAGTAATCGACAGGGACTGAAATTTAACGGTACAAAATAAAAGGTCAGGTACTCACTGACTAATAACAGAACCTTTATTGCAAACTGGGTTCTTATGAGCTGCAAATGACAGAGAAGATAAAGCTTCTGGAGGCACTGGTAGATCAGAGAGTGGCTGTAAGTATTCAAAATTATGTGTCTGTGAAAAGACTGTTCAACTAGTCTAGCTGTCTGCAGTCATGGTAGGAGAATATCAATGCCATTACATAAGCAATGATAGAAATACTGATCTAAGCTTTAGCATCCCAAGCTGCATTAGTCAGTGTTGCCTACAGGCCAAGTGAGGTGATCCTTCTCCCCTGCTCAGCCTTGGTGAGACACGTGTGGAGTACCATGTCCAGTTGTGGGCTCCCAAGTGCAAGAGAGACCTGGACATATTGGAGTGAGTCTAACAAAATGCCATGAAGATGATGAAGAGCTTGGAGTGTCTGAGGAGAGGCTGAGATAGCTGGGACTGTTCAGCCTGGAGATGAGAAGGCTCAGGGAATCTTATTGTATAATAACCTGGTGGAGGGAATAAAGAAGACAGACGAGGTTTTTCTCAGTGGTGTCTAGTGATGGGACAAGAGGCAAGGGCACAAACTGAAACACAGAAAATTCTGTTTAAACATGAGAAGAATGGTTTTTACTGTGATGGTGACTCAGCACCAAAACTTGTTGTCCAGAGAGGTTGTGGAGTCTCCATCCGCCTGGGTGATATTTAAAACATAGCCAGGCACAGATCTGAGCAACCTACTCTACGTGACCCTGCTTTGAGCAGAAGATGGGGCTAGATGATATTTAGAGGGGCTTTCCCACAGCAATTGGCCTGTGCTTGCATAATTCATAGACTGTAAAGAGTGTAGTGAGGGGTCACTGGGATGAGAATGGACCTAGAGTGCCAATCCTTCTTGGAAGGCTGAAACATCTATCTGAAGAAAATATGCAGTATAGGGAGGGGGGAATGTAAGCACCACAGAGAGGGGAATTATTTATTGCAAAAGGCCATGGTCACACAATAACAGCTGAATTTATGCTTGCCATAAATAACTGGCAAGTTGAAGTCAGAAGGGGTTATTTAGTTGTCAGAGTAATCATGTTTGCTAACAACCTTCCAGACAGCATGGACAGGAAAAAAAAAAAAACCAAAACCAAACCACAGCAAAATCTAACTTCTTTTAAACAACTGTTGCTGGAAATTACTAGAAAAGAAATGCTACGATACAATATCTTCATGAAGTAGTTGTCCTTCAGTCCAGAGTGCTCTGTTACAATAGATCCCATTTGGGTGACTTCAGGTTCTGTCTCCTCATGGAACAAGTGAATAAACTAAGAAATAAAGTTGTTGATCTCTGCAACTCACATTTGTAAGATATTACTAGAAAGGGATTGTCAAGACTCAGAGAAAATGAGGAATACAAATGTATAAGAACATAATCTACAGTTTTTCCTCCTCTATACTGTTGCCTGGCTCTAGAAAGGATTTTCTAGCACCACTTCTTTTCCTGCAGAAAATGTACTTGTGTCCCAAAGCTCCAAGTCAAATGGACTAAAATGCATCTGGATAACTCATCCTTTGAGGATAGTCCATACATCTGCACTTCCACAATGTGCATATTGTTGAAGCTATATGGGCTATTGGACATGACAGAAATCCCATGAAATTGGTTACAATTATATTTCACAGAACTGTTAATGCAAATTAATTTCTTCACAATGGATAATTACTATAATTTATATTGAAACATCTGTGGGAAAATAGAAGGCAAAGTGAGGCACTGTAGAGCAATTTTGTAGAGCTGTAAAATAAATAAGTACATAAATAGCTCCAGTCCCAGGTGCTTGAGTACTGAGCAACGCACAGGGAGTCTGCAGCACTGAGGGCTTCTCCTTCATGGTTTCTGCATAGCAGATGTGTTGATTATAGCCCTTGCTGCACAGTTCTCAGAACACATTTGATGAGTATGATTGCTCTGGTGGATTTGATCACATGGTTTTGGCTCCTGTATTGTTGCTGGTGCACTTTTTATGTCAAGAAAATGTCAGAATGTGTCAGTGCTGTCTACTGTACAGACTTTTGGGTACCTGCTGATGCAACATCCTCTGCCACCTGAGACTGGCTTGGCATTGCTGTGGCCCCTGGGAAGCTGAGTTGTTGGAGGGCTGCTGAGGTGGGCTCACTGCTCCTGCTGAGAGCTGCTCTCCTCACTCACCCTCACACAGGCACAGCTCAGTAACAGGCATTTTCCAGGCTGGCTGTTGATGCCAGGTCTCTCAGCTGAGTATGCTTGGGCCATACAAGTCCTTTCTTCCTGCCTTTTTGATGGATTCAGAGTCACCCATCTGACAAAAATAGGAATAGGAACAGTGGTTTTCACCTCCTCTCATATAATCCTGGAAAGGCCTTGCACATCTGTAATACCTCCAGGTGTTTACTGCAGCATGTGTGAAAATGCTATTTGCAGGCAGCACAGTGAAGTTGGCCGGATGTCTGACATTGAGCCTTATCTCCCTTCCTGTTCAATTGCTCTGTTGAACCCCACCGTGTTGTCATGGTGCTCCTGCACAAATAACACTTGATTCTCCCTGCAGCCAAGTTTCAGTCTTGCCCATTTCTTTGGTGGTTCAAACTTCTGCCAGCAAGCTGCACTAAGTTCTCCATCACACTGCAAACTGGGCACATGTCTGCAGTGTTAAAAAGCTTCTGCCAGCTCGTAAGCAAGTGCTGAGGAGTAGCTGTGGATGTGTGCAGTGGCTTACATCAGCCAGGAAGCTGATGTCTCCTAGTTATATTTACAGACCCACATATTGTCCAGACATTGGTGCTCTATCTTAACTTTGTTCTCTGCTGTCTGCTTACCAAGCATGCATGATTGTAAATTCTCACTTGTGTGGCTGCAAATTTAGCCAGTATCTCAGAAATTTCTCAGTAGTTCATTGTGGGAGATGATGCAAGAAATGTCAGCAGGTCTGAGTGAAAATTAAATCTAGGGATGAAAAGACAGAGCCTCAAAAATTTTTGGCAATGTGTATTTCACTGCAGGTAGATAACACAGGACTGATACCCAGCAGATGAATACACTTACCATCAATTTTAGCTAATAAACCATCTGGAACATATGTTTGGACATGTAGGCTGTTGAAATGTCCTCCCTAGAGATAGGAACACTGAGAAATGGTCTAGAGTTTCTGCTAGTTCAGAAAGGCCAGGAAAGCTGTGGTGGCCTCCTTAGCACTCTCCACCTTGTTTTCTCATGGAAATGCAACAACCCTCTCATCCTCCCAGGATGAGGCACAAGCTGGCAGTGCTCCTTCCCACCACCCTGCTGCCGGCACAACTCCACATCTTGCTGCCCCTGAGATGTGCTCCCTGCAGCCAAGCTGCTTTGCATTGTCATCCTCCTCCTAAATGAGGTGCTTGCTGGTGCCACCCCAGTCACCCTTTGGTGATGAACAGTGAGGAACAGGTCTACAAACATTTCAGAGTTAACATAGCCTGGAGAACAGCCTTTGGCTCTCATAGCTGTTTTTTGTTCCCTGATGAGATGTGGGGGTCCCTGTCTTCCCCAGTGTAAGACAGCCCTGTGTGGTCTCTGTGTGGTCACAGATTGCTCTGCCTGTCTCTCTTCTGATAACGTAGCCATTGCCTAAGACATACTTAAGTGGATAGGATGCCAAATCAAACAATTATCTTTGCCTGAAAATTATTATGGTTATAAAGCAATATAATGAGAATTTAAGTTGGTTTTGACTTACTAGATCTTTTCAGCACTGGAAAGTTTGTATGAAATCACTTTCAAGTGCAAAATACCCTCTGTCTTCTGATGACAAGGGGAACACAGAATGAGTGCAGACAGATGATTATTAAGCTGGGGCTGTTCAAACCATGGTTCATTGCCTTTACTTGGGCTTTGTCACTGAGAGCTCTGATTTAAAAAGAAAAATAGTAATAATTTTGTCAGTGATCACACTGAAAATAGCTGCAGTTTTTGTGAATTACCTAAGAGGATGATGAATACCTGCAGGTTCCCTTAACCATTCTGCAAGCTGATCTGGCGTCATGTCCACACTTCAAGGTGGAACGGTCTTAGCCTGTCTACTTGGATCCACCCAGCTGCTTGATCACCATATTAGGTGTCTCAACAATGAAACTTAACTACCCCTCTTTTTTGTTGTTGTTGTTGGTGGTTTTGTTTGTTTGTGGAATAATTGGAATACTGCAGACCCAGTAGAAGAGATTGAGAATAGAGTGATTTAAATCATAGTTTCTCATTTCTGAGGAGAAGGGTTTAGTATATAGTGTTAAGGTACAGCTTGCATTAATTCCTCCTACAGGAATGGTTTCAGACTCTTTCCTGCCTGAGACTTTTCAACAGGCACCACTGCAGGACACTGGAGCCACCAGAGCCAGATGTTTTATGAGCTAAGGATTGGGCTTCTTTTCCAGGGGAAATTCTGGTGTATTGACTGATCCAAAGGTGATGCTAGCAGCACTGCAGGTATGTAAAAGAAAATATCCCCATATTTTTCCCATGGAGAGACGGTAGGATTTATTGCAAGGGCTTGTTCTGACTGTGTCTGGCATCACATGTGCAGCTCTGCCTTCAGACTTGAAAAAGTCTGCAGAAGGATTACTGTAGGTAAGAAGAGAAGGAAGAGAATCTCATATCCACAAACACTAAAGAAGCTTCTCTTGTTGAGCTAAGCTCAGTGGAGGCTGGAGAGAATTCAGCTTCTGTCTGTGAAAATGCTGGTGTGAAGAATAGGGCTGTTCAGAAAATAACAGAAGTTGTACAAGAATCAGGCCAGGAGCAAAATCAGGATAGAAATGGAAAGGTGTCCCCCCACCATTACAGTGGTGAAGTGCCATAAGACCATTCCAGCTAAAATACAGTGATTGCTTCCAAAATGGAACTTGGCGTGGCTCTGAAGTGGCTTGATATGGTGTGGTGCCAGTGGCAGACCTCCATCACCAGGATGTCTATTCCTCTTGTATATCAGTTTGTTAATATTGCTTTTAGGTTCCAAGTATTTTCCTCTCTAAAGAAAAGTAGCCACCATAAAGAAAACATGGCACACACAGAAAGTGTCCATCAGCAAAGTGGCAAGGTGTCCATTAGCCTTTTTTGTAACTGTGTTCAGTGGCTCACTGAGGTCTCCGCTGAGCTGGCCACTTAATTGTAATATATACACATCTTACAGGAAAAACTAAAATTATACAGGAAAGCAAAAACAAGTTAGCAAGGAACCAACAGAAAATCAATGCATTAAAATCTAGTCCTCTGGTCATGGACTGGTGCTGCCACAGTCTCCAGGGTTATGTGTTGTGATTCCTCTTGGGAAATGCAATGGTGACGTGGCATCCTGTTCAAGGTTTGCTCTTTGTTTCTTCCATTGTCTAGAGGAACTTAGATATGGGAATATTAATATTTTATGTCCATTCACAGACAGGTCTTTTTTTCACTCAGGTCCCTGCTAGCAGATGTTCCTTATCTCTTGCCTTTTAAAGGATTGTTATTGCCCTCCAGCTGTCCCTGTTTCCATTCCATTAGGGATCCAGTAGCAGTTATCTAAATAAAGATAATTTTCTTTCTCAAATTGTTGCATTTTTTTAAAAAAGGAAGGAATTTCATTGTCACTCAGACCTCAAGGATTGAACACAGGGTAAATGTGAATGGACTTGTGGATGATGGTCAATGTTAATGAAGGCGTCCTTTCCTGTTCTCATCACCTCTAACAATTTTATCCCTTTTTATTTCTTATTTTCTCAAACTTTGTAGTTTGCTGCCTCTTTTGTAGTAGGTCTGTCTGTCACATTTAGCTTCTTTCTGAGACTATTTTTAGAATTCCTGCTCTGGTTATTAAGCTAGCAAGGCATTCTCAATGTTGTTTTAACTGTGGTATCTTATTTATGCTGATGGTACTAAAGGTGAAAAGGAACTTTCTGCTCCTTTCAAGTTAATGTTGGAACGATGAAGGCTGTTCATATTGTTTATTTTCCTCCTCTTTTTTGTTTTTGTTTGTGAGCAGGTTGAACTTGAAGGTGCCAAAAACCTTCAGATAGTAATTTTTTTATTCTGATAAATGCACTTGAAAAAATATTTATATGTAAGATAAAGCATTCCAAACCCCAAAGCTCACAGAGCCTTGCACAGTTCTCTTTCATTTGCTTCTTCACGACTTTTTCTGTAGCACTTCTCCTCCCCAGTGGATCCATATTTTTCGAGTAAGGCAAGAACATTATCTTATGCCTGAGGCCTGACAGAAGTCAATGAAAGGCTGTAAATTGACTGCAGTGGGTACTGGGTCTAGGTGCCTCTCACAGTTCTCAGTCAGGTTAAGCAACCTTAGTTAACTAGAAAGTCTTTTTCTCAGTAGTGCATTTCATTCAAAGTAATATTTCATTATACACCTTTTGTGTTAAAAACTGTGCTAGAAAATGATCTGGAGGTAGGAGATTAGGTGAAGGCAGCTGATTGCCTAGGCTGGATGTAGACACAGTCTGTTGTCTCTTAATATCCCTACTAAAATGAATTGGCATGTTTTGTCAGTGAGAAGTCAATGAAATAGTTTGTGCATCAGAGGAGGTTAAGTGCATGTAATTTCAGCAAACCAAACCAGGGCCTGAAATGTTAACAGACAGTAACCGGGACCGTTCCATAAAAATCATAATTCCTCATTGTAGCTGCGATATTCCTGTTCTCTTCTTTTAGGCTTTTTCTTTACATACTCTGCTGTAATTGTCAAAATTAGGCATAATAAATTATGATGTTCTATAATTAGGTGGGTAATCATCTTCAGTTTTTCAGTGGACACTGGTCTGTTTCAAGTTTACTTATGTGACCAAGCATACTTCTTCAGTTGTCAAATTTTTGTCCTGTCATAAGAACCGTGTGAACGGTGTCCTTTAACAAGGGAGGAACCTTTATTTTTTAGCAGCCAGTATCCAGTTATTGACATGAGCAAGTCAACAGAGTAGGCTGTTGAGCAAATGGCACTTGTAGGGGATTAAGAGTCATTAGTGTGGAATCAAAGGGCATTTTATTCATGAAGCACCTTTCTAGTTGTTCAATCTCACTGAGCAAACTCAAGTCCTGTACACTTCCACAGTCCTATTTAGTTACTCTTTGGAGCAAGAAAGTGGATTGAGTTTGTAGTAGCACTAGCAGTGTGTTGTCTCTCAACACAGAGCAAATTTCATGAGTGGGAACATTCAGATAGCTCCAGTTAAAGGAAGACCAGATCTTGGCTGCACCTATTGACTGGTTTTGCTATTGCTTAGCAAAGGATCTGGCATCTGGAAGCCTCTCTCAAGGAGAGAAGGAATTGCTCCCTTTCTGGGACAGCTCATGCAGTAGGTTTGGATGATGCTCAGCTATCCTTAGTGCTCCCAGTGGGTTATCTCAGTTTTTCTTTGTGCCAGGCCCTTCCAGCATACAACATGGCCCATTTCAGAGGTTAACATAACAGTGGCTATGCCTCCTCAGGACAAAGTCCACCTTGCCCAGGACACTGTCCCCTCCAAGACCCAACAGGGCATACTTGGATGAAGAAGGTAAGAGTGATCATGAGTGATCATTGCCCTAGATATGATCTTAGCACTCAATGGTTTAGGGACTTTCTGGGTAACTGCTCCCATCCATGTTACTGTGTTTGATGGAAGCCAATATGAGTCTTTGGTTACTACTTGATGTAGAACAGAACAGGCCTCATACATTTTTCTACCTGTCCTTAGCTAGGGAATTGAGACTCTTTTTTTGAATGCAAGCATTGCTGCAGTGATTCAGGCTATTCCCTATGAGAGTCAACCTCTGCAATGTGCTCTGCCTAGGGAAGGATGCAACTGCTTCCCAACTCAGCTGTGCTTTCCTCGAGGGACCTGATAATGTTTATGCCCTGGAGTCTTCTTGGCTTTTGCTTTGGTTCTGGATGCAGTTCAAGGTGTTGATTTGAAATGTAAAATACTTTGCATCCTGGTGGTGAACCTGCTTCTCGCTGCTGATGCTGTGGGACCTATGGTAATTGCCTTTAGGAACAGATGAAAAAGAGCTGGTACTTTTGGCGAGGACCTGTTGATCAAAATATTCACTCATTTTTTTTCTTACCCTAAATGCTTCCATTATGTTTGCTTTTAAATCTCATCTAGCTTTTTGTGGGATTTTTTTCAGAGACCCTGGAACTGTGTTAGGAAATGAAACATTACTGGGACTGTTCGCATAGTCTGTGCCCATGGCATTAAATTCTCTTCCCTCTAGCACAGTGTGGACAACAGTTGCTGACTGTACATCTTAGCCTTGCTTTCTCCTGTGCCTTTCTGTGGAGTAGTTGGGAGGCTCCTAGATTATCTGGAGCAAAACTGTGGCAGGAACCATGGTAACAGTTTAACAGTCCCAGTGATTTTGTTCCAGTGATTAGGAAAATTCCTGCATTCCTTAATTTACTAAATGAAATGTAATAGGGGTGACTGATTGCCAATGATTAGGGTAAGGTTTGCAGAAGAACTAACTAACAGTTTTGAATTTGAGGTTTTGCTGAAAATGCTGGTATTTGTAATCATTGACTTGGAGATACGTTGGAAGAGGTTTTACACAGATGGACCAGTATGACTCTCCAGATCAAAACCAGTGGATTTTGGGCATTTGCTCTGGGTCATGACAGAGGAGGTAGGAGAGGATTATTTCAGCATGCTGGTATGTCTGTGATACCCCACTGGTATCTTGATTGCACTGCAGACCGTCTGGTGAGGAATGCTGGAGCACCATGAGCAATGGCTAGTTCAGAAGGACTTGGGAGTCCCAGAAGCAAGAATGAACCAGCTGACTGCAAAAACAGGTCCAGGTGACAAGGAAGAACTATTTCTGAAAAGACAGTGAGGTGGAACCAGACCATGTCTCTACAACGTATGTCTAGCACTGTTTCTGAGAGCTTACATTAGTTGTCTAATGCCTAGGAAGTCTGATCGGAACTGACTTGAACTCTTTAGATTCAAAAGTTCAGGAATAACATGACGTATATAAAAAAATCAAAGGTCAGGACAGACGTTGTTTCAGTTTATCTCAGGCATCCATCAGGAGTTTTTGTTGCTGTTGTTATTCTTTCATAAAGTTTACCTGAGATTATGTGCCCCAGTCAGGGAATATTTCCAGCTCCATTTAGATTTAGAAGGGCAAGACTCAGGGAGCTTTGGCTGTTGAGGGACCAGGGGAAGATGATATAAAAGTGTTAATTTGGATGTGCAGGTGTTTGGCAAAAGAGATCTTTGAAGATTAGATTCTACTGGGAAAAAATAAGCAGGGAGCACAACTCAATGCCCTGTCCTCCTGGCAGCGATCTCTGCCTCCAACAACAGATTCCCAGTAGCTTCACATGCAGGAAGTTGTTACATGGTAATAATTCCAAAGTTTCTCTAAAAAGAAAACTTATCTAATGCCTTAAGGGCAAGAACTGACTTGTCTTGTGGGTTTCATTAGTAGTGAATGCATTTTGATTCTACTGTAACATAAAGTAAATCGCAGAAATTTAGGTTAAAGCCTAATTTTTATTAATCCAGGTGTTACAAAACATATCGATTACCAAATGACTTTCTCTTCCTACCCTTGTGGAGACTGGGATATGTTCTATGTTTCAGGAAAGTCAGGATATCTCTCAAGAGACTTCACTTATTTGAGGTTTGCTTCATAAAAAAGTATAAGATTATCTTGGGACCTTGAAGAGTGTCATACTGATCTTTCTTGAACACTGATGCAACTGTGCATTTCAAACACACATCTGGGTTACATTTCAAAAGACCACTACAGGTTCATAAATTGGGAAAAACAAAGTTATGCTGAGCATGATCTTACTTTTGTTGGCTATAGGTCAGAAGAAAAACATCATTAGGAAGAGCCAGAAAGGGTCTTCCATGTATTGCAGCAGCTCAGTATTGCAGCAGGATAAAAAAAACACTTGAAAATTTCTGGACACAGCTTTAGGAGTTCCAGAGCATATTGGCAATTGAGATAATAACAATGTTATTCTCTGATTGATGGCAGATTAGGGAAAATCTTGAGTGAGAATTCATAGGCCCCCATTAGTTCCTGGGTTTTTTTGGGCTCCATCTGGACCAGCCTCTGGGATTTGATATGGCAGCTGGCTTGTGAGCCAGGAGAGTCAGATGCAGTCTTAAATTTTTAGCTCTCTGGAAGTGACATCTGGTTGAGTGTGATCTCATTTTTATTTTTTTTTTTTTTTAATTATTTCTTTTCTTATAGTAAGGATTATAGACTTGTTGATCATAGTGTACTGGAAATGTCCTTTTCTTTTTCCACTCCTTGGTCAGGGAGGGGTGTCTCACCTAGTAAAAAATTCAAAGAAGGTCATCTAAAGCCTGAGTAAATAGAAATTCCTTATACTCAGGTGTGTTCAAGTGTGTTATTAGGCCTGGAAATGTTCATTGTTCACAGATGTATTTATTGTAGGATGTATGAATCATGCACTTCTTGATGTTACAAGTTTATAAATCATGTGTTGGATGTATGCTTCTAACACATTATTTTTTTTCTCCAGAAGATGCCCAAGTGTTTTTCAACGATACAGACGCAGCAGTGACACATAGTCAGTTCTTGAATGAGGAACCGGAGTTGTACAAAAACACGCAACACAGTCTACAAAGCTCCAAAGGGAAAACTTGATTAGACAGAATTCACATACTCCTTTGGGAGTCTGAGCACTACAACTACCAGAATGATATAGCAGCTTTAAGAAAGAGGAGAGTTTCTTTAGAACCTAAGTTGTATCTCTTTTTCAGGAAAGAGGCATAGCTTATTTCACAATGTTAAAACTGCTGTACTTTTTAAAAAAAAAATGGGTTTTAATTGCAGGTTTCAACATGAATGCATCCAGTGCTACTTAGCTTATCACATGCAGCAAGAATACAGCCTGTGGGAGTAGAACAGCAGGATGCATTGATTTCAAAGCTTCTCTGCACAAGAGTTAAAAACTTTGTAGGACACTTTGGGTGGTTGCCTATCAAAGTTCATGTTTAACATTTCTTCTCTCAGCAGCACAAACAGAAGTCAAGGGATAAGGGGGTTGGAATAGATTACTTTGTGCTAGGTTCTTATCTGCTTGGTCTTCTAAATGCTTTTTTTGTGCAGAACATTTTATAAAGGAACAGGAAATTAGATAAATGTCACATGGCACTTCCGATCTGCATGTGGAGATTTGTATTCAAGCTGTAGATGTGGTAGGTCAGAGACTGCTATTTATAGAAGTGCTTGATTAGGGGGAAAGACTTTTATTCATAAATCAACAAAATGGAGCTCTGTGGTACTGTCATCCCTTGAAGTGAGGACTCAGCCTTAATCCTTTCAGACCAAACTGACAGCAATTTACAAAATGCATCCCTGTTACTGTGATGCTTGCAAAGTTTTCTTCCTTTCATCTATTCAGTAAGCTTCAGATTTTCATTTTTCTGTAACTGGTATTTGATTCTGGGGCTTCAGCTTACATCAGACAGCCTTTCAAACACTTTGGTTTTAGTCCCCTATCAATGGCTTTTAGCAAAGGCAAACAGCATCCTGGCTCATATCAGAAATACTGTGGTCAGTAGGACTAGAGAAGTGATTGTCCTCTCGTAGTCAACACTGGTGAGGCCACACCTTGAAGACTGTGTTTTGTTCTGGACCCTCACTACAAGAGTGACACTGAGGTGCTGGTGCATGTCCAAAGAAGGGCAATGAAGCTGATGAAGGGTGTGGAAGAACAACTCTTATGAGGAGTGGCTGAGGGAACTGGGGTTGTTTAGCCTGGAAAAAAAGGCGGCTCAGGGGAGACCTTATTGCTCTCTACAGCTACCTGAAAGGAGGTTGTAGTGAGGTGGGGTTTGATCTGTTCTCCCAAGTAACAGATGATAGTACAAGAGGAAAAGGCCTCAAGTTGCTCCAGGGGAGGTTTAGATTGAATATTTCTTCACGGAAAGGGTTGTAAAGCACTGGAACAGGCTACCCAGGGAAGTGGTTAAGTCACCATCCCTGGATGTATTTAAAAGTAGATGTGGTGCTTCGGGACATGGTTTAGTGATGGACTTGGCGGTGTTAGGTTAATGGTTGGATGATTTTAAAGGTCATTTCCAACCTGAACTATTGCATGATTCTATGATCACTTGAAAATGTGTCAGGAACCAATCCCTCTTCTCAGCTAGATGAGATAAATGAGGCAGTGTTAATTAGCTGTGGTCTATACTCCGCGGTACTCAGTGAATGCTGCCTTTTCTCATAGGCACAAAAGTGGCGGAATACAGCCCTGCCTTGAGTGCAGCTTTTGAAGCCTAGTATGGAGATTTAACCATACAGTTACAGTTCAAGCCAGTGACAGTTGTGCCCCTAAGCTTTCAAACTTTGCTCATTGGTCTGAAAAAAACCCAAAACCTAATTAAAAAAAATAATCTAGAAACATCTGATTCTGTAGTGAATAACAACAGAAATGTTTGGCACTTCTGAATCAGTTAACATCTGCTCATATGTTAGTTAATTAACAGAGCAATATTAAACTTTGGAGAAGCCTTATCTTTCATCAGATGTAAAAAATAAAAGGAGATAGCACTGCTGACATAAGGATTGTCCAGGCTGCACACTGATCTTGTCATTTAAAATTAAAAATTTGTCCAGAAAGAAAGTGCTGCAATTTGAAGCCTCCCATTGACTTTGCTCTATTTTGGCCGAATTCCCAAGTGTGACTTGTCCACATTAGTCACACCCCGTCTGGTTTTATATAAGATTCAGTTTCTCTTGATCCCTCTAAATGACATCGTGGAGGTTGGCTTGCATCCAGTTCCACATCACACAAATACATATATATGTTAACTTTGCATATATCCCCACAATTTATTTAGAATTAGACATGATGGGGCTTCATCAGCTATTACTCATGGTAAGGCAAATGTCATGAACTCCTTTAGCAGTAGTATCTGTACAACTCTTCCAATACTAAACATTTTTCTCTAACAACACTTTAATCAGAAAAGGACTCACATGGAACTGAGATACACAAGGTGATTTTCAGCTCCAGGTTCAAAGACATACATTTAGATGTTGGCATGTCTACAAAGTATCTAAACTCCTGTTATAGCAGATGGAGATCTAGTCCATAGAGACTGGAGAAGGGTTGTCTTCACCTTAAGGTAGATACCTAGTGGCTCCTCACTGAATCACAGAATGGTTGAGGTTGAAGGGACCCCTAAAAGATCATCTTGTCCAACCCCCCTAATCAAGCAGGGCAAACCCAGAGCCAGTTTCTCAGGACCACATCAGATGGCTTTTGAATACCTTCAAGGATGAAAACTCCACATCCTCCCTGGACACCCTCACAGTAGAAATGTGTTTCCTTACTTGTGAATAAGGACCTGTGTGAATCTGGGAGTGATGCAGAGAATGTGTGACTAGCCACACAGGACACTTCAGCTGGCACCTTCAGCTGCTCAGCACAGCATGGTGCAGCAACAATGGTGTGTGAGTTATGCCAGGTCTGGATGGTTGCTTTAGAAATTAGCTTGATCAAGGACCAGTAAATCAAGGACCTTTGCATCGTATGTTGGGCAGGGCAGATAAAGCCACAGAATGGCTTTGCAAAAGCCTAGAATTGAACTTGCTTCTCCAAAAGGCAACTTTTCTTACTGCTTTAGTCAGTGCAACCTTCCTTTTTATTCAGCTAGAAATGAAATGCAAAAAAATATAACAAAAATATCACTGTTCATTCTGTAATCCAAAGGTTATGTCGCTTGGTGGGAGGCTGAGAATAAAACATTCATAAGGCAAAGAGACTTAACTAGTGCAACTGGAATCAAATTGTTCCATAAAACACACCTGCATAGAGCAGACTGCAAATATCACTGTATTGACATAACATGCCCACTGGGCCCAGCAATTGAAATGGCAACCAAGCCATCGAGAGCACACCGACCCAGAATTTAGAGAGAAAAATGAAAAGAGAGTCAACTGTGAGCAGCTAGTGCTCCATAAAGATGAATATTAGAGAGGTTATTTAGATAGAAGGGTAAAGTGTCTCCTTTCCTGAAAGAGAAATGTCTTTATTAGATCTGGAAAGGCACTTTATGATCAGTAATAAGTCTCTTGTTTTCATATAAGAGTGGAAAACTAGAAATAAGCCATAGATTGTTGAATCTTCTCACAAAAAGAATAAGAGGTTAAGATAGTTTAAAACAAGGTAAATCCCTTCACCCCAGAATTCTGGAATCATGCTGGACCCAGAAACAGATGAGAAAAATACACAGCCGTATACCTTCCTCAATGGTTTTCTTTTCTTTTTTTTTTTTTTATCTCAGCACAAACAGATTTTGATGTGCTAAAACAGAGAGGGAATACATATAGTCAAGTTATTTCTGTCTCAGCAGGACTCAAGTGATGCTGAAAAGCCAGTTGATAAATCTTTTCCCTGTTTTGTACCGTCTTGTTGATACAATGCAGAAAAGCACCTGGCTATTCCTCTAAATAAAAAAAAAAAATAATGAAAGTTTAACCTTCTTCCTGCTGTTCCATAATATACTTGCTGTGCTTAGACCTAAATTGTGTTGTTACCTAAATTCAGTTAAGAAGCTGGAATTTCTGTGCTAGGTTCCAGTTATAAGCAAATCATTTACTCTAAACATGCTTCTGTGCAGTGTGTTGAAGGCTTTGAAAACAGATATTATTTTTTTTCATTTTTGCTGTGCTGTGGTGGTATAAGTGAGCCGAACACTCAAGTTATTTTTACGCTTACTCTGTTGTATTGCTCTGGAGCAGCAATGTGTAGGTGCAGTGAGCTGAGGCTCTTGCACTGGTATTTTGGCTGTTTATTTACTGATAATGTTTAGCTAAGTTTGTTCTCTTCAATACTGGACTCTATAACTGCAACAATCCAAAGGGTGATTTGTACAAAGCCCATAGGTGTTTTTCTGGATTATGATGTTTTATGGTGCCTTGGTATCTGACCAGCATACACAGTAATGAAAATGCTGTGTAAGAGCTTCTACAGATACAGAGCCATCTATTTTTTCTGTATGGCTGAGCTGCTACTGTAAGTGACTACAGATACTTTAGGCCATGATAAGGTCCCTTTGGTTTAATTTATTGGGAAGCTGAGTGAACCTCTGACCTGTAACTGTAATATCTGTTAGCAAAAGGCAAATACATGATACTGTGCTACATGTGCTGGTCAGTGCACACCTATTCCAGCTGTCTGCTTTTGTGCTGAGGAACCAGGCAATGCTCCTTTGGCTCATCCCACTGTTGCAGTCTCGTGTATCAACCAGTTACTACCTCAGTAAGTCAAATTTACATTCAAAAGTGCAATTCTTTTTCATAAAGGGCAACAACAGTAGTCATGTGACCAAATAACATCCTTAAAACCTTGTCTTTATTGCTCAGGACCAGTGCATTTCCAGAAAAGAGTATCATCAGGACAATAAAGCATGCTGAATGCATCTCTAATCCCTCCATGATGCCTTCTATTCCTTACATTGTGAAAAGTCCATTTGGCTCACTCCTGGATCTCTGTCTGACGCCTCAGGACAGCTGCTAGCTTTTGAATTTCTGTCTTTTGATGTCCAGTTCCTGTCTGGGCCAGGATGAAGGATAGAGAACTACGGGGAAGAACAGAAAAGTCTGTTCTGGCCAAATCTCACAGCCATTCACAAAGGAGCTTTGCTATTTTAAAGCAAAGATATTAAACTATAGATATATATTATATTAAGAGGATATATTAATGTATAAACAGAACATATTCAGAACATATTAATTACAAAATAAAATGTTATTTCTGTGATACCAAAGAGTAGGGGTGCAGAAATCACTCTCAGTGTGAAAATGTGCTCCCTTCCCTCTTTCTCCCCAGCCAGGCTTTCAGTCCCCAAGCATGAACTGTTCCTGACACCACCTCTACTTATCCTGCCCCAGCAGGGCTGGGGAGATGCTACTATAATGGGTAATTTGCCTGCCACCTTGGTGGAGCAATGGGGAAGTGCCACATACATCAAAGGAAATGGAGTGCCTTTAGTGCTGAAATGCGTTGGACTGAGAAGACCTTTAGCTGACCTTTGTGAAGTGCAAAAGAGAACATCTCCAATTGATGGACACTTACAGAGTACATCAAGGTGCCTGAATGCTTCAGCTTTTGCCTGGAACAAAGTATTCTACCATATGTTCCATAATGCTACATTGACTCTTGATTACGTTTGTTTGCCATTAGGTTTCCAATGTTTTCTTTTTTACCTTTTTGTTTTGTCATTTGCGGCATGTACTTGTTTTTTTATAACCCTATTGCACATGTGCTCGAGTCTTCTGGCTTGTGCAGAGACTTTTTCTGAAATTGCTTCTTCTGTGAATCTTTACAGAGCTGCAAGCTCACATTAACGTCAATGAGTATCCTGACATATTTGCATTTTGTGATTTAAACTTTTACTGATGTACTCAGAGACAGTGATTAGGGGTGTGCTCTAGCAACCTGGATGATCCAGATTTGTTATGACATTCTTCCTAAATTATTGAATCCATCTTGCTCTATGCTAATTAGATCTCTCTGTTTGGTGATAAAACCAAACCTGGCAGAAAATGGGAACTTAATTAACTTTTATGAAACATTTAGACAATAATAGACCTATGAACAATTAGTAACCTGAATTTACAATGCACAGGCCTTATAATCTTGATTATTTTTAAGCAGTTGTAAAATTAGTGAATAAATGAGCAATCAGTGAAATATATTTGGATTTAAATAATTTCATGCAATATGTTCTTGATTTTTGCAGTTAAAAAGTAGTTTGAATTATCTTTATTATGAATATTATGCCATAATATGAAAAAAAAAAAATGTGTGCCATAATGAATCAAAAAGGATTAAGTTATTGAGAAGCTTATATGGGATTTTATTTGATCCAATTTCATTGAATATTTTCCTTAATGATCTTGAAGAGGGAGGAAGCTGCATGATAATGAAAGTAGCAGTATTGCTGAGATCAGAGAATAAATGCAGATAGTAAATGCTATATGGAAACTTGAGCGGAGAATAACAAATTAAAAAAAACCCTTAAGATATGTTAAATAGTAATTACAAAGACTAGGGATATCCAAGAGCAGAAACTATATATAAATTGAAGAGAATTAAAAAAAAAAAGAAAAAAAAAAAGAAAAATTGCTTGATCACTGTAGAGATGGGTACCAAGAAAAGGTTAAAAGGGCAATTCACCTGACTTGCTTTGTGAGGGGAAGAGCCAGGGTCAAGGCTGTTATATTCTTATATGTTGGCTCATGTGAAATCTACCAGGGTTCAGAAAGGAGCTTTACCGGGATAATGTGAGAGCTGTGCATCTTGTCTGCTGACGCTTTTCTGCAAACTGGTTCTGCTCACGTGCTCCACAGGAATTGCACTTTGGTACAAGCCTTGCATACAAGGTGTCTTGGTAAGGAGAGCAGGCATTTGTCTGTGAAGGTTTGAAAGGCATGAGCTGAAAGTATCAAATGCAATACCAGTAACACTGAATTCTAGCTTGTCAGAATCAGCTCTGTTGTTTCAAGAGCAGTGTAAGAAGCAGATAAAGAAGAGATCTGAACTAAACCCTCAAATCCAAATGCTCCACAACTGCTTGGGGTCATGTACAGACTTTGTGCTCATTTTCATCATAAGGAATGAAGCAATACACTGGATGTGAACACCTCCCCAGTGCTGGTGAAGATCTCTTCTTGATTTTTCCCGGCACCTTATAGTCCCAGGATCTGTCTAACTTAGCAGTGTTGGGAATTATCCTTTTTTTCTGCACTGTCTTCGGAAGTCCTGTTCTCTTCCACTCCGCCATTCAGCCAAGGTCAGTTCATCAGAAAGACAAACCTGATCTCCAGAGGAATTTAGATGAGCACATGGCCGATGTGACAATGTAGTATATTAGGTCTGGGCCTGACCTGGACCACAAATGAGCATTAGTAGGGGAGAAAAACAGGAGCAAGCTCTTTTTCTACCCTGTATCATCATTGCATGTTTCTTGACATTCAAAATTAAGTAAGTAGGATGTTTCTGTCATTACTGCAATCAAGATATGGTGGTAAACAGGCTTTGTTTGATTATATCTCCATTAATCCATCATTCTGCAGACATGGTACCGTGTCTGTCCAGTCTCCATGTACTACAGTTCAGCTCCCAAAGGTACCAGGCAACTGCAGCTGGGAACAACCTCAGAGCTGCTCCAAGATCCCACCAGTGCAGTAGCGATGTATGTCTGCTGTGATTTGGATTCGCATTCATCTTTAAAACCTTTTCTTTAAATAGAAGTAAAACCATGATTCACAGCAGTGGTTAGCCACCTTGTCTGTGGGTGGTCAGAGAGAAAAAAGAAGTGAAGGAATAGGTGCAATATTTTCAGTTCCTGCCCCATTAGCCAGGGGTGGCAGATACTGTGTGACTCTATGTGAGCCGTTTCAGTACCTGCTAAGGGTCTGAAGATCAAAACTGGAGACAAGTTCTTCATCCTGCCTTATAGGCAGGGCTGCCTTTGGGAGCTGCTGGCAGCCTGTGGTTCTATCAGGGGCAGCAAGCATCCCTGCTGTCCCAAGGCAGAGCATGGGAGGCAGGCATCAGCCTGGCCATGCTGGCTGATGCACAGATGCAATTGCTCATTGCTCTTTTGAACCCAGGTGACAGTGTCTATTTTAGGCACTGAAATAGTTGGATCAAATGCAACCCTTTATTTCTCTGCCTCTGACAAATCAAGCCAATATTGTCTCTTGTCTCTAGGCTGGGGGTTGTCCTCTGCTGCTGAGTGAAGCCCTGTACTAATTAGGAACAGTATATATAATAGTAATAAAAAATATCAAATATAAGAACTTGCAGCATGCCCTACACAGAAGACATTTTTACAGTATTTTATTTGATCTTTGGAGAACTGTGTCTCCCAGAAAGCAGCTCAGAGCCCTCATGCCTTCATGCCCTGCTGTCATTGCACGAAAATCTAATTAAATTAAAGGTTCAGATTAACCAACACAAAGGTCTCCTCTGTAGGACTCAGTCCCACACTTTCTGTTGTATCTCATTCAATCAATTTATTCAGTGTCATGTCTCATTACTCTGCATCACTCACTATATTCTGAACAATGAGACACAAATCGTTCCTCCAATGCCCTGGCACTACCACAGCAAACAGCACTCGGGGGCATCAGCAGCTCAATCCCAGGACTGTAATAGCACCTCTGCAAAGCAATTCAGATCAGAATTGTTTGTTGGGACTACGTGAGAGAATTTGCTAATACACTTCTCTAGGAATGCATTTACTGCAAGATAGAACTCTAAGTGTGAGAGCATTGTCAAATGCTTTTTTCTCTGTAATAAGCTGACTGAGTTAAAACTGGAAAATGCTCTGTGGAGTCACTTTGTGTTTTGCCTTGTCAGATAATTGCCATTTTGGGGAATGGACATGGAATATGTATACTTTTTAACTTAAAATAATTACTGTTTATCTTCAAATAACTCTCGGAAACACTCCAATTTTTGCTATTTTTGAGCTGGAATGAGATGAGCTAAGCATTTCTGCTCTTTCATCGGTTTATATGATTGCACCACCATATTTTCAGTGTTTTTTGTGTTCCATTTTTTACTCACTAGTATATTGTGTCAGTTGCATACCAGCTTGAGCCTTCCCTTCTTTAAGCGGACTTCCAGTTCTTTCAGTCAACAGCTTGTTAGTAGCTCTTGTGCTCAAGGTTTATGCATGCAGATAAACTTGATAACTGGAATGTTTTAATTCTTCTGATTGCCTGCACTTTAGAAGTTCTTCTAATGATGTCCGTTGAGATGTATCTGATAAGAAAGTCCTATAATGTCACCTGTGTACACTGAGAGAGGGAGGCTAGGATTTATATTCTTAGATGTATAGATACACATCTGGATTGTTATTCACAAAAATATAAGAATGATCACATGTTGAAAAGCAAGATGTGAAGAAAGTTGATAAGCTGCATTCTTGAAATAAATGAATAAATAAATAATCTTCCCTAGCTGCATCCTAGTTTAAATGTGAGTAAAAAGTATTATGTTGTTGGAACTACAGCAAAATAGCACACACCAAACCATGACATATGAACAGAATGCCATAGTGAAGCAAAACTTTGCTCACTCATTGAGATGTCTGTTGCAACAAGTCAGGCCAGTCAGAAAGAAGTCAGGGGAGAAGTACAAAAATGCCTGAAACCATGCATTTGGAGGGAAGTCTGAAAGAACAGTTTTGGATGGAAGGAATTAGAGAAGTTACTGAAGTGAGACACAATAATCTTCAAATATATAAAACAGAAGTGCACAAAAGGCAGTCAAATGTTCTCCGTATCAATTAAAAAGATGAAGTAATTGGCTTAAATTCCAACAAGGGAGATGTAGCTTAAACATTAGGCTACATTTGCTACCAGTGTGGCTAGCTGAGCTCTGGAGTAGACTGCTGGTGAGCCTGGGGTTTCTTCACCACTGGAGACCTTTAAGAACAGACGAGCATATGCCAGGCTGGCACAAATAGAATTGACCCTGCCTTGTGCATTCTCATGAGCTAGATGACCTTTAAAAGTCTTCCAATCTGTTTTCCTTTGGTCCCTAGGAAAATTCTGAAAATGTTCGCTGCTGTCTAATAAGGACAGCAATGAAAAAGTCCATTCCTTGGTGGTGATTTGTTTGGGATGCTTTTACTTCAAAGGCTAGGAACTTTTACTTGTACGTCTAAGTTTGTAATTTTGTACTTCTATGGGTGAGGAAGAAAAGGAGAAAAGGTAGTAAAAATTACAATATAGTTTCCAACTTTGTCATTCCTCTCAATCAGGAATTAAACTTGCTTCTGCCAGCTGGGTCCTTTCCTTTTGATTGATACAGCAGTGCTGAGCTGTTCATCATTTTTCTTTGCTGGTCAGCTCAGAGAAGCAGCTGATTGAAATTCTTTGGGGTGGTTATTTTGTGAGAATTGCTATAGAATTGCAAATCATTGTGGCTGGCTAATGAAATACCTTTCAGCAAGTAACAATATCTTTTGGCCACCCAATATCTCTTTTGTTGCTTCATCTTATTTCCAGTGATTCTTGAATAAAATGAGTTTTTTAGAGCTATTTTCCCTTCTGATGACTTCTTAGTACTGTCTTCTGTTGTTTGCCAGGTTCTGGAGCTGACTAAATTATTTATTTGGCATATATAATCTGATCAATGTGCCAGCTTCTATTTGAAAATAGTTTTGAATCAGCAGGGATTTCTGCAAATGTGGCTGGTATTTATAAGTGGTTGCTAGAGAGTTTGGAGGAACCTGCTGATGGCTGGTAAACCTCCATAATTCATTATTCAGATGGTGTAACTGAGCTGTTAAGCCACAGTGTTTCTATTCCCTGATTAGAGAACCGACAGTTTTTAAACAGGTAAATAGTGAATAACAAATAAAGAGTAATAGCCTTGTGTGCAGGAGAACCCTTCTCCATAAAGGGAAAAACAACAGCTTTCATCATATGAGCAAAATTCCATTTGTGTACACATTTGAAGACGTATGTATACATTCAAGCCTCTGGTTTTGAGCCAGAGACAGCAGAGCATGGCCTATTCCACCGCTTCAGATTCCCTCCTACTCCCTTTTTGCCTATAAGGGGATGATGAAGCTGAGATACAGATGGCAGACTTTACAGCATGTTAGTCCTTCTCCTACCACGGGCAAGAAGTACCAAGGCTGCTTCAGAACCTACAAAAAGTGTTCATGTTGGTTTAGGGGGTGGATCCCATCCATTTAGGGTCATTTTTCCCAGTGTGCTCAGAATATCTTCATGGGCTCAGCAGATGTGACGTGGGGTCTAGGGTAGGTTCACAGCCATCAGGAGCAGCAGCTGGTCACCCCTGGGGCAGCCTGCAATGCCTACAGTGATGGCAAATGCTGGTGACTTGACTACTGAAACCTGCTTTTGGTGACTGGGGCACAGTAAAGAATGCATCCTACAGTGTATCTTGGCAATGCACAAACTCAGAACTTCCTTGAGTGAACCTTGACAGCTCCTGTAAGAAAGTAGCCAGCGAAACTTAGGTCAGCACTTGCTAGTCAAAATCTATTTGGTCACAGCTAAGCACCAGTGCTATCTCAACTTTTAGAAAATTCCTTTTCCCATTGCTAACTCTGTACACTGGATGCTGCTCCACTCAGCATCTATTATATCCTCCTGGCACCTCTGCTTTCTCAGCATCTTCTGGTTTCCTAGTGCTTAGACTTTGTATTTGATTGATAAAGCCAAAAAGTGTGGATTTTTTTATACTGATCTCTAACACAGTCTGCATTTCTATACTAGTATTTGTAATATTTCTATTACAAGCAATCATCATCCCTTCTGTCTAGGAGATGCAGGAATCTTTGTCTTTGCCACAGTGCAAAAACTTCAATTTTCTTACTGTCTGCACCATTGATTTCCCACGACTCATATTTTCTAGTTGTTATGGAAAAAAAAAAAATGAGCCTTTCAGTACCTTTTGTGTATTTTGATATACTTCAAGTTTTTCCAGACTTTCATGAGGGAGGACAGGGTTCCCTCATCTTTTCCTATTTTATCTGGGTCAGTTTCCTTGCTGGAAGACATACAGTTTTCATTTCTGAATTATTGAATGAAACTATAGTTTTTACTTTTTGTCTATTATTACATTTCTTTGCATCTCATTTTTAATTATTGAGTTATTTCATTTGCTACATTTGGAAATAGCCCATATTTCTCAGTAACTTTTTGTACTGAGTATACCACTGCACTCTTTGAACAAGCAATCTGAGCAAAGAATACTCTGCCATGAGTGAACTGAAGGTCACTTAGGATGTTCTGCCACAGAAAATCAAATCCTCCTTTGGAAAGCTTTACAAAATTATGAGAATACTTGGAGTTGTTTTGGTTTGGTTTTTTTTATCCTAGGATTGGTGAAATGAAGAGCTGACCATATGCTATTTTATCCTGCCCATCAAAACATGCAAGCATCAGCAAGGTTGGTCCTAATTGTTAATCTTGACTGTGTAAAAAATTCTTTCTTTTTACTTCTACAAGACCGCATATTTTCAAGTGTGACCTGAGATGTACCAGCCATGGAAGAGCAGCTCTCGGGCACTCTGGGTAACTTTTATGCTAATGGACTTCATCTGGACTATCCCAGAGCAGTGGCTGGAGTCATGCCTGTGAGGGGAACTGAGGGTTTGAATCTCTCAGACCAAACAGGACATGGTGTCTGGTCTCTATTGCCCTAATTACTGAGCTTTTTTCCCGTAGGGAATGTCACTATTGCCTTGGTCTAATACAGGACTGTATGTTGTGATACCTGATGTCCATATATACCTCACTTAGGGTGCAAGGATGGAGTCTTATCTGTGGAGAGAAGATAAATACCAGACCTGATCCTCTGCAATACTCCCCTTTGGAGGGTTTAGCCATCCCACATGTCAGGTGCTGGCTCATGAGATTCCCTTGGAGTCGCATCTACCTCCTCTGTTGGCGCTTGGGAGCTAAGGGCTGTGTTTGCCACTCCTGACTGCAGATGCCTTGTATTTAGATGTGGCAAAGATGAATGTGGCAATGCCAAAATCCTTCTGTAGATATAGCCCGTAGCAGTTACATGAATTTAGTTAATTATTTAGTGTTTGGTTTTTTTCCATGGAACTTAATTAAAATGTATTATAGCTTTTATTTTTGTGTCCATGTTAATCTGTGCATGTTCAGCCTCTATTTTGCATCCATTTCCCACAAACCCAGTAGGAAGTGTAAGCAGCTTTCTCCAGAAACACTGAATTTCAAGTGTTTCCGTATTGTTTGTCACTACTTATCAGAACAATTCAGATTTTTTTTTAAATGTGGATTTGTTGCTGTTTTCTGCAAGTGGTTCGGCAAACCTGAATAGAAGGAAGCTCTTAAATCTTGTATTTGAATCTAGGAAACAAAAATGTAACTATCAAATCAGGGAAAAATTAATGGCAAATTGCTTTAAAATTTACTCTCACTGATGACACACTCTCAGCATAAAATAACCTGCTTTAAGGGAACCTTCAGCCTTGCTGGAACATACGTCCCCTGGTGAACTGGGCCATCAGCATCAGAAACACCAAACTAACAAATTAAAGTACCCGAATGTTAGATGACTGTGGTTGCACACTTAGGTGCTGTCATATTGTCTGACTTAGTCATGAAACAAATGGCCTTGAAGTCAGATGCCTGAATCAAGGATCAACACTCATCACTGGCAAAACTTGATTTCCATTCATAGGCTTGCAGTTCAAGTACCCTATTAGATTTTTTTAGGAAACAGACGGGGAGAAGTTCATGTTATGACAATATTTGAAGTGAGAAGGGAATGGTAAAGTGACATCTGCAGTGGGAATGCTGTGTTTATTATCTTTTCCACTTTGGTTGTAAACTGTAAATACAAAATCAGTTCTGCAGCGACTAGATTGTGGTTTTTGTTGTTGTTGTTCCCCCCCCCCCCCTTTTTGGTAGAAGATGTTGGTGAAAAATGCAAGCAAACAACTCAAATAATAGGAGCAGGCAGCTGAATATGAATGTACTGGTTTCTGTGGGTGAATTGATGAGCTCTGCTCAATACCTTCAGCTTGTCACTGTTACCTGTGCTTTACAGACATGAGGCACAGTGCCGACATTCCAGGATGATTTCTGCGTTTCATAGGGAATTTGATTTATTTTACTTCTTCTGCCAATTAGGATTTTGGTTTTCATGTGCTGGGCAATTGTGTCTTCCTCTATTTCCTAGAAATGATTCTCTGCTTTGGGTTGTAACATAATTCTTAACACTTGGGGGAATTGTAGCACTCTGCAAGCTATTAGGTTTACATTTCCCCCTATAATGTGCTAAACAATAGCCAAGAAAACACACTCACTGTTTTTCCTTCATGCTTTTCATTTTTTAACTATCCAGGCTTTGCCAAGCTCAGTGCACGTAGTTATATTTAATTTAAATACAATGGAAATGCAGATGCAAATAAAAGATCAGCAGAAATAATTAGGTTCAGAGTTCTGGGAAAGCCATTGGGAAGTTTCTCACCAGGCTGATACTCCCCGTCAGCATTTCCTACTCAGTTTGCTGGGTCTGTAAGCTCTGGATGACATCTGACTCAAGCACTCCTTTAATTTATAGCACTGACAATTAAGTGGCAGTTCTCCAGCCTCTGCCCGAGGGGATAGAGTTGTAATAGGCTTTAGAGGTAAAGCTACTGTATTGCAGGATGAATTTTGTATAAAGCACTAATGTTAACACATTGATGCCCTTCAGCAAATATAGTTATTCGATAAGTTCAAACTTTTTATTATGTTCTCCTTGACATTTAATAGAATATTTTAATAAGTTAATGTAGCTATGCAGATTTTTGATGCCAGCACCCAATAATCTAAAGTAGCTCTAATTCGGAGGCATTATCTGCTGTGTTTGTGATGAACTAATAAAATTAATCGATCAAAGTCTCCAAACACATTGGAGCTTTGAATACTTCTTTGATTTCTGTAATCACTTATTTTAATGGGTAATAAAGCAGAACTGAAACAACATTTGGTTTTAGTAGAGAGAGTAGTGATTATACACTGTTTCGTTGGTGCTTTGAGCAGTGGTCGCTGTTGTTCTTCATGCATCTGTAGCTTAGCTAATTCACTGCAACCAATTCACCCATTACTCTGAAAGTCCTTTAAAATTTAGTAGACTGAAACAGTTTGTGGTGTACAGATCTGTTACATGATTCTGTAACTGATAATGAAAGGAGAATGTAAAACAAAGGGATATTCCTATGATAGTATGGTAAGATCTGCCAAGGTGCTTAACAGAAAGGGGGGCTTGGTGCAAAATTCTGTATGTTTATTTAGGAGGAGGGTTGGAGGCATGAAAGGAAGGCTGAAGATAGGACTTAATTCTTTATTGCATTATTCAGATAAGCACGTGAGCAAATC
Source organism: Ceryle rudis (assembly GCA_033439905.1). NCBI lineage: Eukaryota > Metazoa > Chordata > Aves > Coraciiformes > Cerylidae > Ceryle > Ceryle rudis. The sequence goes on along the minus strand of JAAGNO010016188.1, from coordinate 31,370 downwards.
GTGATGCTTAGTAAAATGGTACCATCTCCCTTTTATGTGGCAGACTGCAAGCTGGAAGGGGAGAATGCCTTTGCTGCTACTGCTCAGCAGTTCTGTGCAGGAGAGGACATGTTTAGGTTCTTCATGTGAGCCCCACTGCTAGTGTTTACATCAGTGAAGCAATGAGTATTACTTCCCTGCTTTCTTTCAAGTTGTTTCTGCCTAGCAGTTAGATTGCAAGTTGCTTTTCTGAGTAGAGCAAGTGGCTGAATAGCACTGCAGTGCTGGAGTTTATGCTGATTTATTTTGAAGGATACCAGCTCTCAAATGGATATTTGTCAATTAACTGATGTTGCTATGAAAACACTCATCACTGCATTGCTGTTGTGTATTAACAGGTGGGGTAAGCTATTTCCAGGGTGCTCTGTCCCCCGGGACTGGTGTGTTCTGTAATAGGGAATATTGATGAGATTGGATTATACTTTATAATGTCTGAAGACAAGTATCAGAAGCAAGAGAGTTAAAGATTTTTCCTTTGTGCTTTTCATGTCCTTTGATCTGGCATATAACTGACAGAAGGTCCTTCAGAGGGTCAGAGGGGCTACTCTTAAGACACTGGACTCCTGCAGTCTGGATATGTTTGCATCTGGAATTGGCTAGTGTGTGATCTGGCTGACATTTCTTTGGTCTCTTTCTGTTTAATTCCTGCACACTTTACTTTGATCACACTATCCTTTTCCTGTTCAAATTATAATGCATTGAACATCTCTTGTGCCAGCCCTGGGCCACTGCTGTGGGAAGGGGACAACAACTTTGATAGGACAAGAGGAAATGTCTCAAGTTGCACCAGGGGAGGTTTAGGTTCGACATTAGGAAGAATTCCTTCACTAAAAGGGTTCCCAAGAATTGGAATGGGCTGCCCAGGGAGGCGGTTGAGACACCATCCCTGGCCATGTTTAAAACTGATGTGGATACGGTGCTCAGGGACATGGTTTAGCAGTGGACATGCAGAGCAGGGTTAATGGTCAATGATCTTGGAGGTCTTTTCCAACTCGGATGATTCTGTGAAAAAGCTCTTCTGTTCTGGGAGTCTGAAGAGAAGTCTGTTTCATCCTGAGGTCCATCTTTCCCTTCTAGATTTAAGCAGCAGTAACTCCTGTTTGAGCTATGCAAATGGAATCAGGGCCAAATGATCTTTCCCAGCATTTATTAATTTCTGTTCTAACTATTGATTTTTGCCATCACATCCCACATGTTGCCTTTTGGCCAGTCAGCACTGCCCCACAATCAAGTCTTTCATTAAAATTCATTGTTGCAATGCCAAGAAATGAAGTACAGTTCTTTATCTGAAGTCAAACATTTTGGCTATATAACCATGCTGGTCAAATTAATTCTTCCTGTTTGGGCCAGCAGGAATGGGTGCCAACATTTTAAGACTATTTCAATTTGCTTTAATTGAATGCTTAATTATATTTCTACAACTAATCAATTCCCATACTATAATTGCAATTATCAAATAATGGAAAGACTGTTTAGAGATGTTGAAAAGCAAGATCTTGTTAAGATTTTGTTAGAGAAATATCTCTAAACTATTTCAATTCATTTTTATTCCACCCCAGAGGATTTTTGCTTTCTGTCATCTTAAGCCAAAGGTCAAAATGCACAAAGGCAATTGGCAAAGATAAACATCTTCAGGATGATTCATAAAGTCCAGGGAAACGCATATTCTTGTCTGATTCAAAACATTCCCCAATGTCTTTTTGTTCTGGAGTAAGCGCAGGCTTGTAGACTGTGACTGTAGCTGGCATGGCATGAAGGAAAACTTGCTGACTTGCAGTGGATAGAGGAGGAGGTGCACAAGCCAAAGGGAAATGCCCGAGACCAGTTTCAGACAATGTGAGGACTTGCAAACATAAGTCATCTCCATGGGGACATAAAATCTGTTGAATCCTAAGAGGACAATGGTACTCTCATTCCTTGGACAGGAATTTGTGTCCAGACAGATTTGAGCACAGACTTCAGGCTTTAACGGCCTGACCAAGACAAACTTTGACAATAAAAACCTAAAGAGGGGTGCTCAGCATTTTACTTCGTGCAGTAAGGTCCCACCTAGCTGAAAAGAGAAGCTGACACCTCTTGGTGCTGATGTGGCAGAGGGGCTCAGACCAAAGACTTTTTGATGGGGGGGCAAAACAACATAAGTCAACAAACCAAATTCCCTTGATATAGGATGTGCATTCTTCACATTTGTTTTGTGATCAAGACTGGTCACATGTGTGTTTACAGGACAGCAGAGCTCCTGGCCCATCATGTTAACCTTACCACCCAGAGGTGGGTAAGACAAACCAGGGAATGATAGTGGTGCAGAAGATGTGGCAAAGGGTAAGACAGCAGAGGATAGGCTGGGCATTTTCACAGATCCATAGAAGAATTGCTGCAGAGGAGAGCTGATAGCTTATCTGCAGCCTTAGACTGCAAATAGTAGCTGTAGAAGCTCAGAGCTTCTACATATCCCTAGTGTGAAGTTGGGTTTGGATCAGTCATAGGGTATCAACCAATCCTCTTGTAAAACGAATCCAACTGAGTGAATAAGAGGGTGTTAAAAGCATTTAGTCTGTTGCTGTTAGAATATAAGGGAGGCCCAGTAAGGAAAATATCAGATGATACGAAGTGCGATTATGCCGGTGTTTTCTGTGTGACAACAATAACAAACCAGATCACAATCCTGCCAGCACCATCTCTATTTGACATGGAATATTTAAGGTGTAGAGAAAAATCTTGTCCATAGAATCTGTGTCACAGCCAGCAAATAACTCAGAGCTTCTGCTTCCATGTCTTGATCACCCTGAAATGTATTTTTTAAAGCTAGATCCCAGTCTGCATTTTTAGCTTCTAGAAAATGACATTATTTTCCCCATTTCCCCATGGATGCTCTGCTTCCAAATGTATCCCAACAAAATAGCAATCAGCACAGACTGACTAATACATGCCAAAAATTGTCAGAAGGATAACCTGCATCCAAATGGGTAGATAATAAACCTGTAACCATGGTAATCCTAAGCTCAAACAAGAGTTTTCTTATTCATAGTCATGAAGACCAGAAAGAGAGACTTAAAAGACGCATCATCCACATGGCAGAACGGAAAGAGAAAAGAGCAGTTAAATGAAGTTCTGTCTGCAGAGCAGAGAAGCTGTTTACCCATAACAATCTCATTGCCTGCAAAATTCAAAAGCAGGATTTGTGATGGTGTGAAATCATAACCAACAAACCAGAAGTGAAGGTAGAGTGTGGAGAAGACAAATCCTGCCATTAGACTGTGACTACAAAGTGGAACTGGGGAAAAAAATAATGGCAGAGAAGAAAAAATAATCTGTGAAACCAGCAGAAACAATTGCCACAAATAGCTGCAAATGCTGGAAATTAAGTTCAAAGCAATTACAGAAGTAAATTAAGTGGCAGCCAACATTCATATCAATGGACTGAGAGCTTTAACAGAGGTGGAATGTGAGGAAAAATCTTAGAAACTACAAAAGCTGAATTTTTATTTTAAACACTTTTAAGTACAAGGCCTGGGTGTTTCTTTGGAGCTTTGTATCTGGATTTGACTAGATTTGTCCCCTTTCCTCGGCATTGGCCAACCTTGCTGTTCAGTGAAACGGTGGTGCATTTGGACTGGGGAACTGTGTGGATGTTTCCCATCTCTATCAATTCTCTTTGCAGTGGGTTTAAAATGCAAATGTGAAAATGCAAGAGGTGCTCATAAACAGTACGATCTTGTGATAGTGTGATGCCCTAGTGGCAGCCTTCAAGCGCTGGTAATGGTGGGAACTCCAGCTATTTTGGCTGGCTAGCGTGCCCTTGGGCCCCAGAAACCTCTGTTAGTGATTGTACATGTTAAAGCACCCTCGCAGGTTGCCAGTTTATTCTGGTTTCAGCACAAATATAAACAATATGAAATAATTATTAAAATAAATGCTTCATGCTTTGGGTAGATATATACTATATCAAGGAAATTTGTTTTGTTGATTTAAACTGTTTTGCCCCCCATCAAAAAGTGTGCTTTAGATTTTAGACCCAGGCTATGGCTCAGCTTGCAGTGCTTGCTGGCATGCCTGTTGGGGATCTCCATCCAACTGCATAGTGGGGAGCAGGATCCTGTTGGCTGTCAGGATCTGGGACGTGACATGGTCTGTTGTCTGATCATACCAAAGGAACATCCTGGAAGACCACAGTCTCTACATCTGTTCTCTGCTCACATCTTGTGATCACCTCTTTTGATTTGGGACACATGCCTTTTTCCTGTGCCCAAACTTTTTTCTTCAGGTTTCCACCTGAAGGACAAATTGGGTTCAAAACAACAGCCCACCTATTGAGGAATTAATCTAATCAAAAGCAAGACCAGTGCTGCACAGACCTATGATGTCTGTCTATTAGTTTCCTGATGTTTACAATGTGTTAAATGACCTGGGGGCTGCCTACCAGCAGTGCCTCTTTCCATGTGCTGCCTGTAGCAGAAGCACTTCCCAGAAGGTCCTAATACTGTTAATCTCTTCTCAAGAGAAATTAAAAAGTCCTAAAGCCTTTCCTCATCTCTAATCCTTTTGTTGTCTTTCTGTCATTCAATTGACTTGCTATGTGATTTTTGAGCTAGAGCTGACCAGAGTTTAAAGTAGTATATAATGAAAAGATGCTCCGTTGGCTTATTTAATAGCATTAGGTCATGGAGGCCATAGAGCATATGTGTTATTTCCACTGATGGTCAGAACCACAAACCCAAATTTAAAAAGTCTGCCTGGAGTAATCATCAAACCTTTTTCCTGGTGTTGCAGCCAGCCTATTAACAACCTAGGAATCTCTCCTGTCCTGTATCTCAGCTGATTTGAAATATGATAGAAAACAGCCTTCCAGTTCTACTAATGGTGCATAACATTTTAACAGCTGCTGTGTTTCATCATATGTACTTGGGGGAATGAGATAAGACTCAGTGTGTGCAGTGGAATCACATAAGCACTGTTTTTTTAAAAATGTTGTGAGAGTTAGAGAGGTGAAATGTGCTGAGGATTAAAAAAAAAAAAAAAAAAAAAAAGATATTGTCACCTAAAAAAGTTACTTTGCAAAGCAGTATTTCAGTTTTGCTTTCAAGAATTTGCTGTGCAGACTATGGAAAGGAAAGTCTGGCTCCTGCCAACAAGCCATAACCTGCTCATCTAAACCAAACTACTATCTATCAATGTCAGAGCCAAGGAGGAATCGTGCAAACCCAGTGACATTGGTCAGGAAAGAGAAAGTGCTATAGAGACAGTCTGGCTATAGTGAGAGGAGTGTCGTTCCCCAGCACTGGGCACAGTCCACAGCTTGACCAGACTCAAGAGGGTTTTTCTTTCGTTCTCTAGCCTTGCTGACTGCAGTGGTCCTTAGGCAGCCTTTGTCTTGCTCATCTCCCATTCTTCTGAGCATGGACAGCGATATTTACCTGCTATGGATGTTTTATGGAAACAAAACACTGATACTTGTCCTTCCCAAGGCAATCAGTAGAACTTCCATTTGGTTTGAAAGGAGTTGTGCCGCGTCCTGAGCAGACAGTGTGTGCAGTGCATGCTGAAGAGGAAAACTGGGATTCGTCAAGTTTATTTGCTGTTGTTGTATTACCCCAAGGCACTACAGTGAAGAATCAGTCTCCTACCAAACTGTGCTTCAGGTAGGAATGTAATTACTGTTGCCTTCAGTACAGAAAAGCTTTCAGAAAGCTTTTCCATTTCTGGGAACAATGTTCTGTGTATCTCTCTAGGCTGATGATGAATGCATCTCCTTCTACGTCCCTGTCACTTGAGTCAGTCATCTCTCTTTCCTGGAATGTGTGTGCATTTAGCCGTATGCATAAAAGTACATAAAGACTGGACAGACCTCACCTGGCACAGACTGTAGGGGGCACTTCCAGGCTGCGTAAACACCTGAAGAGAACTGGCTCAAAATTGCTCACTTTTGGGATAAAGCTAAGATTTTTTTCTTAGGAAATTTGACTGAGGAAGGGACATAGATTATCCTTGTCTGAGGAAACCTCAGAGCCAAGGGGGACTTGAGCTTTGCTGTGCCTGGAAAAGTAAGGGGTTTAATACATAAGAAAACTGATTTTCTTGGTGGATGATTTTCTCAGAAAAATTCAAGGCAAAACCCATAAAATCCTCAGTATTTTGTATACTTAATCAGTGGCAAGAAGTTTCTTACGTGACTCAAGTACAAATCTCATTTTGATCAGCTTTTTGCTGTCTTATTCACTACCTTGCTTCCAATGTCTGCTCCACATGGATTTGCTTGGGCTGTAGCTGCTTTCTTGTGTTGTTCTCCAGAGATTTTATTTCAGAGAATTATCTTGGAATTAAATGCTGATAATGATACTTCTGAAGTGACAAGGTTGGTGTGGGATATACACAGATATAGACAGAAGGTCAGTACTTATTTTTCCTGTATTGTGTATCTATTGGACCTGTCCTAGGAGCAGATGTTAGCTACAGGTTTGAGTGAGGAGGTCATTTGTTGAGCTGTCAAACCTTGTGAGCCTTTCCCAGGAATAACAGCTTTATCACCATGACATTGGATGTGCCAGAAATGTTTATTAACACAATCACCTTCTGTCTGAGAAGTTATGTTTTATGAACAGAGAGAATAGAATTTTTGGTCTTAAAGCAGATTTTATTTTATATTAATGAAAACTGCAACCAGCCTTCTCCCCTCCCACATGAGAGATGCATCATTTGCCCTAACAAGCTGCAGTGATAAGAACAAAATGGCTGCAGCCTCTGTGTGTGAGTCAAAAAGCTTGGGGACAGTTAAGTAGAGGCATCAAAAGCTTCACATCATTCCTGGGCATCATCCACAACACAGGTCTCTGATATGGAAACCAGGATAATTCTGTTCATGAGAGACAGAGAAAATGATGTTGCTGATAATTTTCTTTACATGAAGCCAGGTAACAGTCTGCATGAAAAAAAAGTTGTGCACAATATAGTAAAGTCAAGTTACATGTAACTTGTAGCACAATGATTTGAATTTTTAAAATTAAATTACCTTTTGTTTTACTAGGCATTTGAGAGAAATGAGTGGGATTTGTGATCTCTTATATGTAGAAAATGGCTTCTCAGGTAGAGGCTCCCAAACTGAAATCTGTCTCAGAATGAAATGAAATATCTCACATGGGAAATCTGACCTTCTCAAGTAAAACCGTACTCTGTAATCTTCAGTGTCTTCAAAGGCTGTGCTCCCATAGAAGGAAGCCCACACAGAAAAGAGTTAAATAAACAAGCTTTGGAATTTTCAAACCTGACAACCTAATTTCATCTGCTTGGCTTAGCACAGAGAAAGGAAAACAGAGAGTGCAAAAGCCAGCATCCTAGAACTGCTTCCTACCAACTTTTTCTCTTGCTTTATCTGTGTCCAAATAAAAAGTACTTGACCTGCAAACAGCAAAAGTCTGCAGATACCAACCGAAGCATTTCTGCCTAAGGCAGTAGACCTATCACAAGCCGTCTGTTCATTAGGCGGAATTTTCTCTCACAGCTAAGTATTGCACATAAACACAGGCACAATACAGTGTCACCTACTGCCTGTGATGGTGTGTGGGGTGTTCTGCTGATTCTGGTGGTCACTGGGAGCACAAACTAATTCCTCTCCAGGCTGTTTCAGTATCTCAAACTGAGATGCCTTGACCATAAAATTTTTATTAGAAACTTCACTATGTTGCCAATCTTTCTTATAATTTCTGTGAGATTTTTCTTTTAGAAGAAATTGTTGTTTTATCACCTGCTTCTGTTCCTCAAAGTCTTCCTTGAGAGAGGATCTGTTACATGTATTTTCTCCCCTAAAAGAGTTGCACCTTTGTAACTATAAGATCAAGCAGTGAAGTCCTCATGGTGCAGAAGTTTCCAAAAGGCTTGAGACCTGCTTTATGTGTTGCCATGAGATTGCATATGTGCTTGTCAAACTCTCCCACTTAATTTTCAAAGGAAAATATTTCCTTTCTACCCTGAGCATGATTTTCCAGTGCATTGGACTGTTCCACAGTAGATCTCCTTCCTACAGCAAGTTTGCTCAAAATGCTGTGGAAGAATCCTGTGGAACCATCTCTTGCTCTACTATTTCTCTGATTTCATTGTAACCTTATATTTCCATTTTAAGAGTGATGGTGTCCTTCACATTTTCAAAGTACTGATTCAGATCACAACCTTGGTATCACTCATAATGTTTTTGTTCAGTCCTTGAAGAGGTGTTGTGATTTTTGTGGTAATATGAGCACAAATCTTGACAGACAGGTCACCAACCAATTTTTTCAGAGGTTTATAGTTCTAACTATTTCATTAACTACACTTACAGTTAAAATTTGGTCTGATGACCACTTTTTCTGAGATGTGATTAAAACCATTTGGTTTGTACTAATTTGCATTTTATGTTGCTCAGTTCTACTTTTTACTCCCATTTCTTTTGACAACTGCCCTGACTTGAGAATAGCTTATGGATGGCTATCAATTGCAATTCTTAGCAAATTTGCTATTTGACATAAAACTGTCTCCTCACTCTTCTGCAAATCACTTATTTGCCTCAGGTCTTGCAAAAAAAAATCAACTCTATTAACACCTTTCATTTATCTGTGTCTCTGCCTGCCTCTTGTTCCAAGTCATTGTATATCACTTGCTTCAATACTCCCTAAGTTTACAATGTCTACAGGAATGGAAAACCAGACAAGACATCGTAAACTAAACAGTTCCCTAATTAACACATTTCATCTAAAAGAGCCCAACATCTGAGCTTGGGGGCAGAAAGGGGAAGGAGAAATGAGCTATCCTTGACAGTGTTCTTCCTGTGTTTATCCTCAAGGCACAATTATTTGGAACTACACAAAAATACAAGTCCATAATAGTATCAAAGTAGTTGGATGGTTGGTCTAGCTTACAGCTCTAGTCGTCTGCAATAGTTTGTAGTGTGTCTTGCTGTATTCATATCCCTTTCAGTCACAGCTTCTTCCCTTTTGCACTTTGCTTTGTTGCTTTCTTTTCAGCCGTTTAAGACTAAGTACTATTGTCCTCTTTGCTGCTGCTGCTGCTGCTGAAGCACAGCAAGACTTTGAAACAGTCTCCATGACAATCAGAGATATACAGCATGGATCTTAATGGGGGTGGTACATGACTGTGATTGCATCCTGCAGAGAAAGGGTATGTATATGCTGATGCTGGAGGAGATGGATTAAAATTTGCTGGTCCCTCCCTCCTTTTACGACCGTGTGACACTATGAGGAACCCACTTTGCTCTATACATCCACTATATCCCCTTTTCTGGAGATGTTCCCCAGGAGGTGATTTTATCTGGTGTGAGGTTTAGAAAGGCATGAGAAAGCTTAATGGATGAATGATTACAATACCACAGAAAATGGAGCCGAAACTGCAGTGTATAGAGATCAAAATGAAACACAGGATCTGGCTCTGAGATTTTGGATGATATAAAAAAGGGAATTTATTCCAGCTTTTAAATTAGTTGTTGACTTAACTTTGTTAACTTTGTTACTGATCAGTTGAATTCTGGAAACATTAGTTCCTGCTTTTTATGGCAGTATGTTGGTTTTTGTTCGGTTTTTTTCATATAAAATGAAGTTTTAAAGTACGAGATGTGCTAGTTTTATGGACATCAATCATTCATACAAAACAAAGTATTCAAATACTGTGGTTTACAAAGTAGTGTGTAACAGTAGACCTATTTTTTTCTTGGCCTTAAGATGTACAAATACAGACAAATGCTGCATAACGAAAATGAACATGAGTTCTCTCTAATTACTGGGACGTGACTTTTTTCAGATCATCCATGCTAATGTCTTTGCCCCTTGTATAAATGTGATAAAACAGCTTTAGGCTGATACTGCTTTAGTTATAATAAAATTCACTCTTCAATGCAAACTTCAGTCACAGTAGTTTGAGATTCTTTTATTACCAGGTTCTTTGCATCAAATTGGAGCCAACGAATATAATTGAGAAGTATCCTGAATATTGAAATACTGGACATTTTTATGTCAGTTTTTAATGGACCATGTGCAAACAGCCATCTAAAGTTAGTGAAGGTGAGAACTGCATAGCATGACATATGGTGAATAAAATTGATAATATTGGAACAGTAATGAGAGCTATGTGATGTTCATGTATCTATTAATATCTGTATCCACATACACCCCCATATATTCTAAATATATGTACAGTAGCTCTAACTTTCAGCAAGTAAAATAAGAATTCATAATGCAGTAGAATGGAAAGAACATGAAAATGAAAACAAAGGCAAAGACAAAAAAACCTGAAGCAATAAAGGGGAACAAAAGAAAAAAAGACACATTAAAATTCATTCTATAAAAGGAGGACTGTGAATGTAGGGAGCTTTTTCCAGTGAGAAAATGTTTGAGGAAAGCTTTTTGTTTTTTCCTCAGCAGATAAGATAGTTGACCCTTCATGTGTACTGTGACCATAAAGGGTGTCTCCCAAGAGAAAGAGAGTAAGAGAGGATAATGCTCAAGAATTTTAAAATGAACAAAAAGCATTTTTTCATCTTTATTATGATGCCCTACCTTTTAGAAAATTATCCATATCTGCTTTGACTTTAGCTCCACCTGGTTGCTTCGGTCATCTTTTCTAGTGTGTCACCCCTTATGTTTACTGACTTGTGCCAAACACTCCGTAGGTTTTCTCTTTATGTATAATTTCCCTTTTTCCCCAGCATGTTCTCTGAAAGATTTTAATATCATTCTGAGGTTTCATCCATTTCACCAGACTACTGTTCCTTATTTCATTAAGATCACAACTTTACCTGCAAATTCTGCATCTTCTTTCATGCTGGAAACAGGTTTGGAGAGATTCTCAATGAGGTATATATGAGAAACATTCAGAAAAATCTTTTGAGAGATTTTCCAGGGCAGGAATTACTCTAAGTACTGTGTTGCTAGGAGGCGAATAGGTCTTGTGGAAATAGGTCCTGGTGGGAATGAGATTTGACCTCCATGTTATAGGATAGTATCTCAAACAAAGAGTATGCACATCTGGCTCAAAGGTAAGAGAGCTTGTTGGGAACAAGGCCAGGGCAATCAAAGGAAGAGCTGGGACACTAAGAACAGAGCCCAAGATACAACCGAAAGAGTGAGGGAAATAGGAAGACACAGCCATCTGAGACTGGCATGGATCTCTAGCCAAGTCCAAACTGTGTAGCTCTTAGGTTTATTATACCCATCATGAGATTTGTCCAGAGAGAAAAGTCCTCTGGGTCCCTCTCACAAACCTTTTCTTGATGACTTTTTTGTCCTATTCCTGCCTTGATTTCCATTCTTTTCTTGTCTGCTGATTGCACCTTTTCAATGTTTGTGTCACATTCTTGTCACCATTCACCTTATGTATTTCTAAGTTAATCACTTCTTGGGCACCAGCTCTTCTAATGCTCTTATTTATCCAGTGGTTCTCTGAACTCTCCCATGACCTGTGAAAATCTCACTAGAAATGAGGCAATGCCCCCCATGTGTTACACCTCAGCCTTGCAGAGAGCAATTCTTGCTGTGCTACGTTGCTGCATCTTTGCACACGCACATACAAATTACATCAACCTTTGCTATCATTATATGCTTGAAAGTAACTTGGTGGATTTTATCCCGCTTATCCTTTACCAAGCTTCTGTTATCCAAGAACCTCTTTCTTATAGAAACTATCTTCCAAGCTAATTTCCTTTCTTCTGTGCTGATGTCCTTCACTGTGTTTTTCCAAGGTGATTCTTATTATTTTGGCCTGTTTACTAATTAATCTATCTGTCCTATATCTCTGGCTTCTGTTTTTCTTGTCCTTTCTCAACTTAGTAACACCTATGAATTTCATTAACATGTTGTTTACTCCTCTTTCTAGCTCATTACTGGAATTAAAATAGAAGGCAAGATCCAAGACTGATCCTTAAATATTTACCTGTACTTCCTATAAACTGATATTTTGCCATGTGTTTATTAGCCTTGATTTGGTCCTTCACTCCAGACTTTGGAGCAAATGAGATTTTTTTTTTTTTTTCACAGCAGGTTCATTTGAGCTTTTTAAGCATGTTTTTGTGAAACATAGAAAACAACCTTCTATTCTCATGTTTCTCTCCAGTTGTATGTTAGTGTAACTCTCTGGGTTTGATAGAGAGGATGATCAGAACAATTGGCTTAAACCCAAGAGTTTTGCATTTATTCTGTTCCATTAACCCTTTAATTCAGTAATTCCACAAAAAAAAAAGTGTTACTTTGTCAGGCAAGACCTACTCTTTATAAATTTCTTGAGATTTTTTTTTTCTTTTTTTTAATTTTTTTTACAGGGTTAGAAGCTAATTGTAAAGCATTGTAATTAGCAAGATCTTTATTCTTTTAGGAATGCTGAGACAGTGGTACAGTTGCTTTTCCTGTTCAGTGTTGGGAAAAGGAGGGCAGATAAGGGAGTAACTGTCTCTTTCCCCTCTTTAGCCCCTCCACGTGTGGTGTGTGATTCTAACCATATGATGGTGTAGCAGATGTGGTGCAGTGTGGCCATCATTGCTGCTTCTAAATCTCAAGACTTTGCAAAATAATTTATTTTTAATGTTACAGCAGCTTTCAGAGAATTAAGAAGAATGATTTGTGTCATATGTTTGCTTTCTAAGTATCTTTGGTTTCAGTTTGTCAATTATTTTTGTCAGGTGAAATGCTAAAGGTCTCCAAAAGATGTGCTACCAGACCATGAATGTCTTATGCCTATGTGTCTACAGCAGAAGATGCAGATATAAATGAACAGAGTACTCTTAGTTTAAACACTGCTAGAATTGCTCCATATTTTCTTCCTGACTTATACTGCAGTGATATTCAAGTTTGAAATGTAAATTAAGCAGTGCTTCTGACATTACTTTGAATCTTATTGTCACATGAGCACTACAACTGATTTGGCAGTTCCTCCACTACACTGTATACTAGGCCACTGTCAGACAGCAGCAAATACAACCTCATTTTCAATGTAAGATCTTAGCCCAGTCATTTAGAAAATAACGTATGGTTGCCTTGAGGTAGGAAGTTGAAGGTGTCTTAAGAAGCACAGTTGTCTCCCTGGACTGGTTTGGATTAATATGTGCTTCAATGCATTTAGAAGAATACCTTTCCCTTCTCCTAAGAGAAATATTAGAAGGGCTGGAGAACAAGTTCACTCAAAGCTGCATGTCCTAGAATCCTAATCTGGGATGTTACAGACTCATCTCAGTAGTCATCTTCTAAAACAAGGCTTACCTTGGAAAACCAGCTTTATCCTACAAAATAACTTCAGCGTAAGTATCTTAGTCATCTATTTTGTCATTCCTCTTACTTAGTGTTACTTACCAGAGCTGTGCCCTGGTGTCCACAGCTGTGCAAGATGCAGCTGGGAAAGTACAAGTGCTTGAGTTTTACTGAGGTTCTGTATCTGTGAATATGTCATGGGTTTTTTTGAGTTTGTGGGTTCTAGACATGACAGACATGTTCTCTAAGCCATGGCTTCTCATTTACCTCATCATCTGGCCAGGAAAACCTACTGATATTAATAAAATAATTTTCCTTTTCCATAACAGCAAAAAAAAAAGTTAGCCACTACTCAGCTCACTAATAATCCCAAGGTTTAACAGTGGTTTTAGCTAGGATGGAGAAGTGGTGGCTTTACTTCATGTTACAAAATTTAATTGTTCAGAATTTGGCTTATATCGTGCTCAGTTGTACCCAGATATATGAAGGACAGGTTATAGAACTAGGGAAAGTACCTCCAGCAACAATGCTACCTAAATATACCACTGACTGTGGAACAAGGCACACTAGAACCTTGGCTTTCAAAAATACTAGAAAACATGCTTTTTTGGGTCCATGGTCTTTCAAATTACGTATGTTTCTTTCCATTTACACCTATGTATATAGCTATACATATTTATTGGAACTGAGCTACTTATTAGTTAGAATAAATACAATGTGTTTTCCAGCTCCAGTTCATTGTCTGTTTTCTCCCTGTGCAGTCAAAACACAAGTGATTTCATTTTTCCTGGTAAGTCTATGATCAAAGGAAGACCAAAGCAGAAACTGAGTTCAAGGTGTGTAATTTTTGGCTGATCAGACCCAGATATTTTCCTCTGTGTTGAAACCAACATCAAAGGAAGTTAGCTAACTGGCTATAACATTTTCTTTGCATTATCAATTGGCATTTCAAGGCTTTCCTCCCAAATCAGAAATAAACTCTCTCTGCTACCATAGGGCATATTAATCACGGGCATCCTTGCAAAATAATCTTACAGGCAGAAACAGAGAGTCATAGAGAGACCCTACAGTCTGCCTGGGAGTTTTTTCTGGTCTGTTTGTGTCAGTGGGCTTCTAGCTAAGTAGAGTGTACTGCAGGGTAGGGGCAAAGTGCAACAAGAGCAGAAGTTGCTTTCACTGCTTCGGTGTTTTCACAAGTACTGCTTTCTCTAAAGAGGCAGTTGGATCCTAACAAAAGCTGGGATCAGGGATCATATCTATTATCAAGTCTCCTGCAGTCAATGGTATAAGGTCATTTAGAAGCATTACAAACTATGCAGTAGGCACATCATATGGCACACGCATTTGGTATTATTCTAATCTGTGAAAGCTAGATTGTTTTAAGACATGACATTTAACATCACCCCCCTGCTAAAGTTGTTAGCATTAACTGTTATAGCCCTGGCTATATGTCTTGTGCAAATAAAAGCAATTCCTCCTTTAATCTTGCTAAGTTGGTTAGAGCCCAACAGATGTGAGTAATCCTAGCATCATAAAACAATCTGTATTTTATAATCAGGAAGAAATGCATTTTGGTCAGCAAGTATATTGAAATTTAAGCTTTCAAATAGGTTATAAACAACAATACATAAAACAGGATGCTATACACTCATTAACATGAGTGTATAGCAGCATCTTAAAAATGAACATTGGGAAGTAACTTCCAAATTATATTCAGAAGTGGAAAAAAAAGTGGTAAAAATACTTCAGGCTCCACAAATATGAACACAGATTCAACCAATTAAGAAAACAGCTAGAGGAAGAAGAGCCTCCAGAAGTTGCTTTAAATGCTGATAACTGAGATCACATGTGTACATGTGCAGTGAAGACCTTAAAAATTCTTTAGGGAATATCAACAAGCAGCATGGTCTCTTTACAGGATTATATTTCTCAGTAAATCACATCAAACCTCTGAAATCTAATAGAGGCCAGTGACTAGAACAAGAATAAAACATTTCCGGTAAAATAACTATCAGAAGGTGGACCGGAGCACTACCAAGATAGTTGATATTGCTCCCAGAAAAAAGATGGGGAAAATCCTGTAGCGTGGTCCACAGCTTAAACTTCCTGGAAATGCTAGTCTGAGCTGAGCCGGCAGTTCAAACCAAAGTTTGTCTCCAGCAAAGTCAGAGCTGGAGAAGGAAAAAAAAGTGTCCCTTTCACTCCCCCTGCCCATGGGATACGGTTTGACTCACATTCCCATCATGAAGAAGATCCTGTCTGCAGTATAATTCTGTGGGTTTCCAAAAGGTGATTGTGCGTGTTTCACAAGCAGTCTCCTTCAGACTGCACCTAGGAAGAGCAGGTGCAGAGAAGAAGGGTTCCTGTATTATCTGGAGCACTCTTAAGATTTTCTGGGAGAAAAAAAAAAAAAAAAGCCCTCATCTAAGTACACATGTTAATTGACACACAGTGAACGTGTTTTGCAATTCCATTATAGATAATCACCTCTAGAATTTCTCACATTTGCAGACAGAAAAGGCAACAAATGTTCCTACTCTATTCCTATTGCCTCTGCATCACAGTGAAGCATAGACTTTGGCACTTCAGAGAGGGTTCATTTTTATCTTCCAGTACCCAAAGGTAGAAGGTTTTACTAAGAAAGCTGCATGAGAATAGTGTTTTAAAGCCAAAGCAAAAGAGAGGATACATGCTGTCTGCCATATATGCTTCAAGAAGCCTGCAGTGGTTAAAATCTCTGAAGACTGAAATGCAGCCAGAGCCAACCAAACTCCAAGAAGGCACTTTGGGTAGAGGACTTAAATTTCCTCATGGAAATACAAGAGACAGAGTACTTTGCTTATAAAATAAAGTCACTAATTGAATGTGATTGAGTCCTGTGACTTAATAAATTAGTCTTGCTCTTAGTCCTCCCTGTCTGTATGATATAAAAATGTGTTAACTTAAACCACCTTCACAGAACCAAAGGGGGTGCATACTGGTTTTCAGCTCAGCAAGGAGCACGTGTACGCTCAGTAACCTTGTTAAAGTGCTATGAGCTGTTCACAGATCTCAGATTATACAGTGATAGGTGTACTAGAAGCTGAAGATACGGAAAAATTTCACTGGGTTAAAACCAGTGCAGCTTTATTGATCTGATGCCAGCTGAAGATCAAGCCTACTGCACTTAGAGAATAGAGATACCTATTTTGGCTTCACAACTTAAAAGCTCAGAAGAAGTGGTAACTACAGACCCTTTTTCTGGCTTTCATTCTAAGACTCTGGAAACCTGGTGAGAGACAAATAACGAACACTTGGTCAGACACAGATTAGTTAGAGACTCTCAGCACAGGCAGACAAAAGAAGTGCAAATGTAGCCAGCTTAATTAATGTCTCCAAAATGGAGAAAGTGAGAATGGTAAAGGGTGAATGTGTGGGCATACTTCACAAGAACTTCTGGATAGCTTTCAATGCCCACCCAGAGATTAATCTGTAAGGTTAACAAATGAACACTGATGATGAAATGCTTAGTTGGTTTGCTAACAGAAACCAGAGATGGTAAATGGGACAGAGGGGTAAAGAGAGACAGTAGGATAAGAGTGACAAGTAGCAATATGTTGAGCCTGTTCTGTTTCTGCTATATATAGAAGATAGCAGTTATATTGCAGAAGGAAGTGTAGAACAAGATGTGCGGATTTGGAGATGTTGTGGAACTGACAACCTGAAAAATACCATCCATAAAGGAAGTAAGTCAAAGATGCTAAGAAATCTGCTGTATGTTTTGGATATGAGAGATGAACAGGCAGTGCAGAGTGAAGGTGGAGAAACCAGAATGTGGTGGTGCAAACTGTGCCCATTTGCGCATTTGACACCTTGACCTTTTTGCAGGGCAGTGGCTTGGAAACCAGAAGGGTCACTGAGGGAAGAAAGCACAGGCCAGAGCATATAACCGGGACACATTTGCAAAAAGCTAAAAAGAAGAGAAATGACTTAGTTTTCAGAGAATAAAGTTATTACAGTTGAAGAACAAGTGGAGTTCTTGGAGTTCTTAGTCACATGCAGAAATATGCCAGTTGGATTTTCCATAGTACCAATGTTAACTAAAGGTGCATGAGCAGTACTGCACTGGAGGCTCAGCAGCACCTAGGCAGCTGGCATTGATACCTGACAAAGACACTAAGAATGCATTTCATCTGGCCGCGAAATTGTGTAGCTAATCCTTTCAATGCTTTTTCTTGGATATTAGTGTTTTAAGACATTTTTCACCTTCATCAGATCATATATAAAATGCCATGTGTGCTTTATTGTGAGTGTATATATGCCATTTGCATGTATTGTGTGTCCCGGTGTAATTTAATCTGACTTCCCAGTCTAGAAATCACAGATCATATTCCTCTACAGCTCAACAAATCTGAAGTGTACCCAAGGCTTCAGTTACAAAATATTCAGTGGAGAGATTATCACTGGAATGTGTATGAGATCCAGTGATATACTCATGACACATCCAGCCTCCTCATCTCTCCCATTCACACTGCAAGGATTTGGGCTTAGACATAAAGCCTGGAAACTCCTGGAGATGCAGCAGTGACACTGAAAAGGAGGATAGGAGCAGTAAGGCCAGCAGCCTGATGAAGACAATAAGAAGAAGGTAAATGAGGGTTGCAACAAGAACAATTATGACTTAGCTGTGATAAGGTAAAAGGAGAGCACCAGCCTGGATAGAAAGAAGGAATGATGTATGTTGTGTAAGGCTTTTTTAATAAAATATTGACTATGCTTGTTTGGATGCTGCCCAGCCATCCTTACAAACAAATGTGCTCCATTGACACCGACAGCTCTGTGCCTCCTACTCACCTTTTCTCAGACAAGGCAGGCCATGGCAAAGTGAGGGTGAAAAAAAAGGATATCTGCCATTTTCTGAGCTGAGAGATGCAGTACCAAGATCAATACAGCATGAAACAATCATCAGACATGGCCTAACAGCAGTCTCTCTAGCCTTTATTGCAACCTTTCTCTATGTTCCTGGATCTAGCAGGGGGATTGGACTAGATGATGTCCAGAGGTCCCTTCCAACCCCTACCATTCCGTGATCCTGTGATTGTCTCTAGAGGCAAAGGAATGATTTCCTTGTTGTTATAAAAACTACTCATCAAAGTGATTTTAATGCATAAATCCAAAACTAGCAAAGGGGTTCTGAGGAGCAAATTACTTGAACTCTTATGTCAGCTACAAATAAAGGAATTCCTGCTCTTAACACTGTGCATTGGGAGTCCTCATCTGTTCCCATAGTCCTTGTTTAGGATAACATGCTGTTGTCCCTGTTTAGGACAATGCCACAAATGTTTTTTTTACATCTACTAAAGTTCTGTGATTTTACATTTCATGCTTTACATCAGTTCTGTCTGGGTTTATCCCATTTGCTGTCTTCAGAAAGCTCTCTCAATATCCTGCTCCCCAGAAATGTCACTTAAGAAATCAATGACAGGCAATACTTTCTGCTCAATTAAGAACAGAAAACCAACCCGCATCCATGCAATATTTAGCCTGTTGTTAAGATTGTTGCCAAACAGTTCATTCAGGAAAGACTACAACAACCAGCTACAGAGTAACATCTCAATAAAATACATTTTCTTCTATTTCTGCTATTTGGTGACACATGGTCATTGCCCAATAACATTTGCATTTATTCTTTTTTTTTTTTTTTAAGAGAAAAGATGCAGTAATCTACATGTGTTCTCTTCTACACAAATGTAAGGATTCTTTTGGCCTCTCTCTGTCACAAAATGAAATCTTTCAGTAGGGAGAAATCTTGCAACAACGAGTGCTGTGCTTGCTGCCAGTCCTGTTTTTCCTTCCCTCTAACTCTCCTTGGGTCCCTATGCATTTATTCCCTGTTACCAGCTAACTGTTCTCCATCTCAGATATATTACATAGTGTCCTGGAGATTTACCTTTGTGGGGCTTGCTCTGCCAGTGAACCCACTCTCGTGAACTGAGGAAGACGCCACTCCAGAGACCTGACTGTCCAGAGACGAGCAGGGCACTGAGAGCTAACATGCCAGGGCAGCTAGGCTGGTGGCAAAATATTTACAGATTTAGAACCTACTTTAGGTTTGAGCTGGCCTACCCGTTTATGCTGTATACGCCATATTTACATCACAGATGCTACAATCCGTGGGCTGCTCTGCTTCTGACTCTAACCTTTTCTGTGACCTTAACTAAATTGCTTTACCTCACTAGTTCTTTAATTGAACTGTGCTCATGTAGAGTATGATCCCTCTTCAATGTTTCAGTGTCATGATGCTGACTTGATGGGAACTTTTAACATTATAACATAATTAATAATAATGAAACTTAACTTGCTTAGAAGAATCAAGCAGTTTTCTTACAGCCTTGACTAAAAACATTTTCTATTCCATGATGTTCCAACAGGTTGTCATCTTTTTGAGGAAAATAACAATGGATTTGTAATGTCAACTGCTGAAAAATCTTTCAGAATAATTTATGTTTACACAAACGCTTTTAATACCACTTCACTTTTCATGCTTCTGTAGTCTGCCAGTTTTACACAAATCTAGTCCTGTCTAATATTTTCCTACAAAACAAGCTATTAATAGAAGATGGTTTTGCTGCTCCTCCTCACTAATCATGTGTTTGCACACAAAGATTACTTGCAGACTGTTCCTTTTTTTTTTATTTGATTTAATTTGTTTAAAAGATCTAGTTGATTATATAAAAGAAAGAGACCGTTGTACCTTTGCAGATGCCGTTGACATGTTTTGCAGAGTGATACTGTGCTGTAGTCTACAAAGGACTATATTCTACATTTTTCTCTTTTTTTTTTAATCCTAACTTTAGTCAGTTTTATTACGTTTCCAAAGCTACTGTTTCATCTGCCTTTCAGAAAGGGAGACTTGACCCTTCCAAAGCATCTTACCCATATTTTTACTAGATTTCTTTTCTAACTCCATCCATTATTTTCAAGACTTTCAACAAGCAGAAGAATATCACTGTGCTCAGTGTAGACATCAGACCTGGTCAGGAAAATGATCATTGGGGTTATATTTGATAATTTTCAGAGACTTTAGCAGGGTAGATTTATAGTATAAGAAAATCTCTGAGTTCATCCATGCCTTGGGAATTCAACTTTCACTAAAGCACTGAACCTCTTCTTGTTCACATGGTCATGTTCTCCTGCCTTTCATACAAATGCATTGTTACACATAGCTACAAAGAAGACAATACAACAAGACAAGCTGTAGCCAGTAGTCACAGTGACAAGATTATTTCAAACTATCCTTGAAGTGTCTCATGTTAATGACTGATATAGTTAGGTCTTAAAAGCCTGGATCCAATACAATGTAATGGCAACTGTGAAACATAATGATTTCCCGAATAAGCTCTTAAAACAGAGGAGTTGCAATCTCTCAGATATACTGAGTTCACCTGTCTTTAATTTTAAGAGCCCTAAGAATGTACAAATTGTGCAAGCTTGTAGTCCCTTGTTAATTATACTTTGTGTTCATATAGCAGTTCTATCTCAAAGCTCTCTCCAAACATTAAGATCCTAGTACTTCTTTTATGTAGGTATTATTACCCTTGTCATTATCATTACCACATTTTCCATTTTATAGGTGGTAAATGAGCAAAATCACACTGTGAGTCAGTAGCTGAATTGGGAATAGAATATTGTAGTTCTGACTTTGTCCCTTGCTTTAATTACTCACTAACATGATAGTTATTTGTGGGTTGAAGTGATACAGATTGTGTTCAGTGTAAAATCTCAGCAAATAAGCAGGATTTTTTTTATCTGAAAGATTTTTTGTTTGCATAGCTTTCATATCAATATTTTTCAGCTGTGGGTCTCGCTTTAAGTAACTAGTAAGTCATCTTCCTATTAAGTATGTACCAATAAATTTTGTTTAATATGATACAATTTGTATAATAGACTGGAACAGCTCAAATGAAGCTTAGTCTATCAAGCAATTAAGTATTTAGGTATTTAGGTTGTGTCCTGTTCTAGTCATAGTAAAAATCATTATGAAAATCTATGGAGAAATGTACTTTTGTAAAGTAGCTGTTTTTTAAACGACAGCTGTTATTAATTAGTCTTTTTTTTTAATATGAAAATACCATATGTGATGACTAAATTAAATTAAACCCACTTGTCAAATTATTATTATTATTATTTTTAATCAGAACAAATCTTGGCTGATATGAAACACACAAATGTGTTTGGTTGAAGCACAATGGCACCTTAACAAACGGGACAGTTAACCTAATTTTCTCCTTTTCCAGGACTGTTTTAATCTGGAAACACAATCTGATCACATCATTGGTTTCACTTGCAGCTTAGCTGCAAAACATCCTACTACCAGCATCCATTACCTTGTTTGTCTGTCATCAACTGTCTTAAGAAATAGGAGAATAATAAATAAAAAATGTCATGAGTAGAAGACCACAAGGTACAGTCCTGTGTGTGGATCCTCCCACAAAGATCAGATTATAGTCCTCCCATAAAGCATGGTCCTCCCATAAAGAACTGTAAGACACTCAGCTCATGATTGTATAGGACTCCAGTCAGGGCCACTACTAGCAAAAGACATTTACCATCCCAAGCTAGACAGATACTAGTGAGCAAAGAGTGGTCTTTTAGAATACAATCTTCCCTTATCCTCCTCTCCAATTCATCTTGTCCCTGCGATCTGCTGGGAACAGTCATTGGCCTCAACATGATGGTGGCACATTGTTTGTGAGTGCACTAGCTGTCACAAGCCTAAACTGTGCTCCAAAGCATGTTAGAAACACAGCTGTGTAGACAACCAAGTCCACATCCTTGTCCCTATCTATTGCTTCTCTGCCAGTGGTCTGCTTGCCTACAGTCACAAAACTCTGTTCTTGGTGAGTCACTGCAGAAATCCATACTTCCTTAAAAATCTACATTTCCAAGGAAATAGATCTCCAAAATAAAAAAGCCCCCTTTCCTACTTTCTACTTGCCCCAGTTATAAACCACAAAATGCTTGTTTGTTTCAATAAACAAGATCACTTTTAAAGTGATTTCTCAATGCTAAGTCCTGTGGATGCAGCAATCATACAGATAATGTTTAGACACCTAACAAATGTGGATAAAAAATACTAGTTGTGCCATTTGTCTGATTAGTTTTCTGTACTAACAAGGTTGCAACAGACAACATTTGCTCTGGGCCGTGTTGACACTTGACAGTCTCATCTTTAATTTATTTTTCTTAAATGACCTATTCATTTACTCATAAACCAGACCTTCAGGTCTCCTAACCACTTTATTAGACAAGTTACAGTGTGTATATTTCTTTCCCTTCCCTTCCCTTCCCTTCCCTTCCCTTCCCTTCCCTTCCCTTCCCTTCCCTTCCCTTCCCTTCCCTTC